>CALYBW010000241.1:255000-436175 GCA_944452665.1 Stenoptilia bipunctidactyla | reverse complement strand
GGGTGTTTAGGGTCTCGTAAGAAGCCCCTCGGTTAGTTTTAATAATCTATATCAAAATATGAAACCACCTTAGTACATAAAGTTATTGTTATACACAAAGAAAGTGTTTGTCAATTTAAGTTGTACGGGTGATCTATGTAAAAATCTGAAAAACGTGAAAAATAGGAAAACCTTGCTGAAACTACCAATAAAACAAAAAGAACGAGAATAGTAACAAGATTTTCAGTATTAAAGTGTTTGCGCAATGTACGCAAACAGCCCTTACATCAACTTTCCTAATACCGTTTTTCTTAATAACTTTTTTGTTTTCAGGCGGATTTGGAGGTTCGACCACTCTGAAGGAATGGGACGACGAGCTGGACAATAATAATGAATAAAAACTAGGGGTAAGTATAGAAATTTAAAAACTTTTAGAACAAACTTTTGATTTTACGCTGATTTACAAGTATTACTAGGGATGTTTTGTGAAAAACTGAAACTAAATGAAAAGCTAGGGGGGTGTTTAGGGTCTCGTAAGAAGCCCCTCGGTTAGTTTTAATAATCTATATCAAAATATGAAACCACCTTAGTACATAAAGTTATTGTTATACACAAAGAAAGTGTTTGTCAATTTAAGTTGTACGGGTGATCTATGTAAAAATCTGAAAAACGTGAAAAATAGGAAAACCTTGCTGAAACTACCAATAAAACAAAAAGAACGAGAATAGTAACAAGATTTTCAGTATTAAAGTGTTTGCGCAATGTACGCAAACAGCCCTTACATCAACTTTCCTAATACCGTTTTTCTTAATAACTTTTTTGTTTTCAGGCGGATTTGGAGGTTCGACCACTCTGAAGGAATGGGACGACGAGCTGGACAATAATAATGAATAAAAACTAGGGGTAAGTATAGAAATTTAAAAACTTTTAGAACAAACTTTTGATTTTACGCTGATTTACAAGTATTACTAGGGATGTTTTGTGAAAAACTGAAACTAAATGAAAAGCTAGGGGGGTGTTTAGGGTCTCGTAAGAAGCCCCTCGGTTAGTTTTAATAATCTATATCAAAATATGAAACCACCTTAGTACATAAAGTTATTGTTATACACAAAGAAAGTGTTTGTCAATTTAAGTTGTACGGGTGATCTATGTAAAAATCTGAAAAACGTGAAAAATAGGAAAACCTTGCTGAAACTACCAATAAAACAAAAAGAACGAGAATAGTAACAAGATTTTCAGTATTAAAGTGTTTGCGCAATGTACGCAAACAGCCCTTACATCAACTTTCCTAATACCGTTTTTCTTAATAACTTTTTTGTTTTCAGGCGGATTTGGAGGTTCGACCACTCTGAAGGAATGGGACGACGAGCTGGACAATAATAATGAATAAAAACTAGGGGTAAGTATAGAAATTTAAAAACTTTTAGAACAAACTTTTGATTTTACGCTGATTTACAAGTATTACTAGGGATGTTTTGTGAAAAACTGAAACTAAATGAAAAGCTAGGGGGGTGTTTAGGGTCTCGTAAGAAGCCCCTCGGTTAGTTTTAATAATCTATATCAAAATATGAAACCACCTTAGTACATAAAGTTATTGTTATACACAAAGAAAGTGTTTGTCAATTTAAGTTGTACGGGTGATCTATGTAAAAATCTGAAAAACGTGAAAAATAGGAAAACCTTGCTGAAACTACCAATAAAACAAAAAGAACGAGAATAGTAACAAGATTTTCAGTATTAAAGTGTTTGCGCAATGTACGCAAACAGCCCTTACATCAACTTTCCTAATACCGTTTTTCTTAATAACTTTTTTGTTTTCAGGCGGATTTGGAGGTTCGACCACTCTGAAGGAATGGGACGACGAGCTGGACAATAATAATGAATAAAAACTAGGGGTAAGTATAGAAATTTAAAAACTTTTAGAACAAACTTTTGATTTTACGCTGATTTACAAGTATTACTAGGGATGTTTTGTGAAAAACTGAAACTAAATGAAAAGCTAGGGGGGTGTTTAGGGTCTCGTAAGAAGCCCCTCGGTTAGTTTTAATAATCTATATCAAAATATGAAACCACCTTAGTACATAAAGTTATTGTTATACACAAAGAAAGTGTTTGTCAATTTAAGTTGTACGGGTGATCTATGTAAAAATCTGAAAAACGTGAAAAATAGGAAAACCTTGCTGAAACTACCAATAAAACAAAAAGAACGAGAATAGTAACAAGATTTTCAGTATTAAAGTGTTTGCGCAATGTACGCAAACAGCCCTTACATCAACTTTCCTAATACCGTTTTTCTTAATAACTTTTTTGTTTTCAGGCGGATTTGGAGGTTCGACCACTCTGAAGGAATGGGACGACGAGCTGGACAATAATAATGAATAAAAACTAGGGGTAAGTATAGAAATTTAAAAACTTTTAGAACAAACTTTTGATTTTACGCTGATTTACAAGTATTACTAGGGATGTTTTGTGAAAAACTGAAACTAAATGAAAAGCTAGGGGGGTGTTTAGGGTCTCGTAAGAAGCCCCTCGGTTAGTTTTAATAATCTATATCAAAATATGAAACCACCTTAGTACATAAAGTTATTGTTATACACAAAGAAAGTGTTTGTCAATTTAAGTTGTACGGGTGATCTATGTAAAAATCTGAAAAACGTGAAAAATAGGAAAACCTTGCTGAAACTACCAATAAAACAAAAAGAACGAGAATAGTAACAAGATTTTCAGTATTAAAGTGTTTGCGCAATGTACGCAAACAGCCCTTACATCAACTTTCCTAATACCGTTTTTCTTAATAACTTTTTTGTTTTCAGGCGGATTTGGAGGTTCGACCACTCTGAAGGAATGGGACGACGAGCTGGACAATAATAATGAATAAAAACTAGGGGTAAGTATAGAAATTTAAAAACTTTTAGAACAAACTTTTGATTTTACGCTGATTTACAAGTATTACTAGGGATGTTTTGTGAAAAACTGAAACTAAATGAAAAGCTAGGGGGGTGTTTAGGGTCTCGTAAGAAGCCCCTCGGTTAGTTTTAATAATCTATATCAAAATATGAAACCACCTTAGTACATAAAGTTATTGTTATACACAAAGAAAGTGTTTGTCAATTTAAGTTGTACGGGTGATCTATGTAAAAATCTGAAAAACGTGAAAAATAGGAAAACCTTGCTGAAACTACCAATAAAACAAAAAGAACGAGAATAGTAACAAGATTTTCAGTATTAAAGTGTTTGCGCAATGTACGCAAACAGCCCTTACATCAACTTTCCTAATACCGTTTTTCTTAATAACTTTTTTGTTTTCAGGCGGATTTGGAGGTTCGACCACTCTGAAGGAATGGGACGACGAGCTGGACAATAATAATGAATAAAAACTAGGGGTAAGTATAGAAATTTAAAAACTTTTAGAACAAACTTTTGATTTTACGCTGATTTACAAGTATTACTAGGGATGTTTTGTGAAAAACTGAAACTAAATGAAAAGCTAGGGGGGTGTTTAGGGTCTCGTAAGAAGCCCCTCGGTTAGTTTTAATAATCTATATCAAAATATGAAACCACCTTAGTACATAAAGTTATTGTTATACACAAAGAAAGTGTTTGTCAATTTAAGTTGTACGGGTGATCTATGTAAAAATCTGAAAAACGTGAAAAATAGGAAAACCTTGCTGAAACTACCAATAAAACAAAAAGAACGAGAATAGTAACAAGATTTTCAGTATTAAAGTGTTTGCGCAATGTACGCAAACAGCCCTTACATCAACTTTCCTAATACCGTTTTTCTTAATAACTTTTTTGTTTTCAGGCGGATTTGGAGGTTCGACCACTCTGAAGGAATGGGACGACGAGCTGGACAATAATAATGAATAAAAACTAGGGGTAAGTATAGAAATTTAAAAACTTTTAGAACAAACTTTTGATTTTACGCTGATTTACAAGTATTACTAGGGATGTTTTGTGAAAAACTGAAACTAAATGAAAAGCTAGGGGGGTGTTTAGGGTCTCGTAAGAAGCCCCTCGGTTAGTTTTAATAATCTATATCAAAATATGAAACCACCTTAGTACATAAAGTTATTGTTATACACAAAGAAAGTGTTTGTCAATTTAAGTTGTACGGGTGATCTATGTAAAAATCTGAAAAACGTGAAAAATAGGAAAACCTTGCTGAAACTACCAATAAAACAAAAAGAACGAGAATAGTAACAAGATTTTCAGTATTAAAGTGTTTGCGCAATGTACGCAAACAGCCCTTACATCAACTTTCCTAATACCGTTTTTCTTAATAACTTTTTTGTTTTCAGGCGGATTTGGAGGTTCGACCACTCTGAAGGAATGGGACGACGAGCTGGACAATAATAATGAATAAAAACTAGGGGTAAGTATAGAAATTTAAAAACTTTTAGAACAAACTTTTGATTTTACGCTGATTTACAAGTATTACTAGGGATGTTTTGTGAAAAACTGAAACTAAATGAAAAGCTAGGGGGGTGTTTAGGGTCTCGTAAGAAGCCCCTCGGTTAGTTTTAATAATCTATATCAAAATATGAAACCACCTTAGTACATAAAGTTATTGTTATACACAAAGAAAGTGTTTGTCAATTTAAGTTGTACGGGTGATCTATGTAAAAATCTGAAAAACGTGAAAAATAGGAAAACCTTGCTGAAACTACCAATAAAACAAAAAGAACGAGAATAGTAACAAGATTTTCAGTATTAAAGTGTTTGCGCAATGTACGCAAACAGCCCTTACATCAACTTTCCTAATACCGTTTTTCTTAATAACTTTTTTGTTTTCAGGCGGATTTGGAGGTTCGACCACTCTGAAGGAATGGGACGACGAGCTGGACAATAATAATGAATAAAAACTAGGGGTAAGTATAGAAATTTAAAAACTTTTAGAACAAACTTTTGATTTTACGCTGATTTACAAGTATTACTAGGGATGTTTTGTGAAAAACTGAAACTAAATGAAAAGCTAGGGGGGTGTTTAGGGTCTCGTAAGAAGCCCCTCGGTTAGTTTTAATAATCTATATCAAAATATGAAACCACCTTAGTACATAAAGTTATTGTTATACACAAAGAAAGTGTTTGTCAATTTAAGTTGTACGGGTGATCTATGTAAAAATCTGAAAAACGTGAAAAATAGGAAAACCTTGCTGAAACTACCAATAAAACAAAAAGAACGAGAATAGTAACAAGATTTTCAGTATTAAAGTGTTTGCGCAATGTACGCAAACAGCCCTTACATCAACTTTCCTAATACCGTTTTTCTTAATAACTTTTTTGTTTTCAGGCGGATTTGGAGGTTCGACCACTCTGAAGGAATGGGACGACGAGCTGGACAATAATAATGAATAAAAACTAGGGGTAAGTATAGAAATTTAAAAACTTTTAGAACAAACTTTTGATTTTACGCTGATTTACAAGTATTACTAGGGATGTTTTGTGAAAAACTGAAACTAAATGAAAAGCTAGGGGGGTGTTTAGGGTCTCGTAAGAAGCCCCTCGGTTAGTTTTAATAATCTATATCAAAATATGAAACCACCTTAGTACATAAAGTTATTGTTATACACAAAGAAAGTGTTTGTCAATTTAAGTTGTACGGGTGATCTATGTAAAAATCTGAAAAACGTGAAAAATAGGAAAACCTTGCTGAAACTACCAATAAAACAAAAAGAACGAGAATAGTAACAAGATTTTCAGTATTAAAGTGTTTGCGCAATGTACGCAAACAGCCCTTACATCAACTTTCCTAATACCGTTTTTCTTAATAACTTTTTTGTTTTCAGGCGGATTTGGAGGTTCGACCACTCTGAAGGAATGGGACGACGAGCTGGACAATAATAATGAATAAAAACTAGGGGTAAGTATAGAAATTTAAAAACTTTTAGAACAAACTTTTGATTTTACGCTGATTTACAAGTATTACTAGGGATGTTTTGTGAAAAACTGAAACTAAATGAAAAGCTAGGGGGGTGTTTAGGGTCTCGTAAGAAGCCCCTCGGTTAGTTTTAATAATCTATATCAAAATATGAAACCACCTTAGTACATAAAGTTATTGTTATACACAAAGAAAGTGTTTGTCAATTTAAGTTGTACGGGTGATCTATGTAAAAATCTGAAAAACGTGAAAAATAGGAAAACCTTGCTGAAACTACCAATAAAACAAAAAGAACGAGAATAGTAACAAGATTTTCAGTATTAAAGTGTTTGCGCAATGTACGCAAACAGCCCTTACATCAACTTTCCTAATACCGTTTTTCTTAATAACTTTTTTGTTTTCAGGCGGATTTGGAGGTTCGACCACTCTGAAGGAATGGGACGACGAGCTGGACAATAATAATGAATAAAAACTAGGGGTAAGTATAGAAATTTAAAAACTTTTAGAACAAACTTTTGATTTTACGCTGATTTACAAGTATTACTAGGGATGTTTTGTGAAAAACTGAAACTAAATGAAAAGCTAGGGGGGTGTTTAGGGTCTCGTAAGAAGCCCCTCGGTTAGTTTTAATAATCTATATCAAAATATGAAACCACCTTAGTACATAAAGTTATTGTTATACACAAAGAAAGTGTTTGTCAATTTAAGTTGTACGGGTGATCTATGTAAAAATCTGAAAAACGTGAAAAATAGGAAAACCTTGCTGAAACTACCAATAAAACAAAAAGAACGAGAATAGTAACAAGATTTTCAGTATTAAAGTGTTTGCGCAATGTACGCAAACAGCCCTTACATCAACTTTCCTAATACCGTTTTTCTTAATAACTTTTTTGTTTTCAGGCGGATTTGGAGGTTCGACCACTCTGAAGGAATGGGACGACGAGCTGGACAATAATAATGAATAAAAACTAGGGGTAAGTATAGAAATTTAAAAACTTTTAGAACAAACTTTTGATTTTACGCTGATTTACAAGTATTACTAGGGATGTTTTGTGAAAAACTGAAACTAAATGAAAAGCTAGGGGGGTGTTTAGGGTCTCGTAAGAAGCCCCTCGGTTAGTTTTAATAATCTATATCAAAATATGAAACCACCTTAGTACATAAAGTTATTGTTATACACAAAGAAAGTGTTTGTCAATTTAAGTTGTACGGGTGATCTATGTAAAAATCTGAAAAACGTGAAAAATAGGAAAACCTTGCTGAAACTACCAATAAAACAAAAAGAACGAGAATAGTAACAAGATTTTCAGTATTAAAGTGTTTGCGCAATGTACGCAAACAGCCCTTACATCAACTTTCCTAATACCGTTTTTCTTAATAACTTTTTTGTTTTCAGGCGGATTTGGAGGTTCGACCACTCTGAAGGAATGGGACGACGAGCTGGACAATAATAATGAATAAAAACTAGGGGTAAGTATAGAAATTTAAAAACTTTTAGAACAAACTTTTGATTTTACGCTGATTTACAAGTATTACTAGGGATGTTTTGTGAAAAACTGAAACTAAATGAAAAGCTAGGGGGGTGTTTAGGGTCTCGTAAGAAGCCCCTCGGTTAGTTTTAATAATCTATATCAAAATATGAAACCACCTTAGTACATAAAGTTATTGTTATACACAAAGAAAGTGTTTGTCAATTTAAGTTGTACGGGTGATCTATGTAAAAATCTGAAAAACGTGAAAAATAGGAAAACCTTGCTGAAACTACCAATAAAACAAAAAGAACGAGAATAGTAACAAGATTTTCAGTATTAAAGTGTTTGCGCAATGTACGCAAACAGCCCTTACATCAACTTTCCTAATACCGTTTTTCTTAGTAACTTTTTTGTTTTCAGGCGGATTTGGAGGTTCGACCACTCTGAAGGAATGGGACGACGAGCTGGACAATAATAATGAATAAAAACTAGGGGTAAGTATAGAAATTTAAAAACTTTTAGAACAAACTTTTGATTTTACGCTGATTTACAAGTATTACTAGGGATGTTTTGTGAAAAACTGAAACTAAATGAAAAGCTAGGGGGGTGTTTAGGGTCTCGTAAGAAGCCCCTCGGTTAGTTTTAATAATCTATATCAAAATATGAAACCACCTTAGTACATAAAGTTATTGTTATACACAAAGAAAGTGTTTGTCAATTTAAGTTGTACGGGTGATCTATGTAAAAATCTGAAAAACGTGAAAAATAGGAAAACCTTGCTGAAACTACCAATAAAACAAAAAGAACGAGAATAGTAACAAGATTTTCAGTATTAAAGTGTTTGCGCAATGTACGCAAACAGCCCTTACATCAACTTTCCTAATACCGTTTTTCTTAATAACTTTTTTGTTTTCAGGCGGATTTGGAGGTTCGACCACTCTGAAGGAATGGGACGACGAGCTGGACAATAATAATGAATAAAAACTAGGGGTAAGTATAGAAATTTAAAAACTTTTAGAACAAACTTTTGATTTTACGCTGATTTACAAGTATTACTAGGGATGTTTTGTGAAAAACTGAAACTAAATGAAAAGCTAGGGGGGTGTTTAGGGTCTCGTAAGAAGCCCCTCGGTTAGTTTTAATAATCTATATCAAAATATGAAACCACCTTAGTACATAAAGTTATTGTTATACACAAAGAAAGTGTTTGTCAATTTAAGTTGTACGGGTGATCTATGTAAAAATCTGAAAAACGTGAAAAATAGGAAAACCTTGCTGAAACTACCAATAAAACAAAAAGAACGAGAATAGTAACAAGATTTTCAGTATTAAAGTGTTTGCGCAATGTACGCAAACAGCCCTTACATCAACTTTCCTAATACCGTTTTTCTTAGTAACTTTTTTGTTTTCAGGCGGATTTGGAGGTTCGACCACTCTGAAGGAATGGGACGACGAGCTGGACAATAATAATGAATAAAAACTAGGGGTAAGTATAGAAATTTAAAAACTTTTAGAACAAACTTTTGATTTTACGCTGATTTACAAGTATTACTAGGGATGTTTTGTGAAAAACTGAAACTAAATGAAAAGCTAGGGGGGTGTTTAGGGTCTCGTAAGAAGCCCCTCGGTTAGTTTTAATAATCTATATCAAAATATGAAACCACCTTAGTACATAAAGTTATTGTTATACACAAAGAAAGTGTTTGTCAATTTAAGTTGTACGGGTGATCTATGTAAAAATCTGAAAAACGTGAAAAATAGGAAAACCTTGCTGAAACTACCAATAAAACAAAAAGAACGAGAATAGTAACAAGATTTTCAGTATTAAAGTGTTTGCGCAATGTACGCAAACAGCCCTTACATCAACTTTCCTAATACCGTTTTTCTTAATAACTTTTTTGTTTTCAGGCGGATTTGGAGGTTCGACCACTCTGAAGGAATGGGACGACGAGCTGGACAATAATAATGAATAAAAACTAGGGGTAAGTATAGAAATTTAAAAACTTTTAGAACAAACTTTTGATTTTACGCTGATTTACAAGTATTACTAGGGATGTTTTGTGAAAAACTGAAACTAAATGAAAAGCTAGGGGGGTGTTTAGGGTCTCGTAAGAAGCCCCTCGGTTAGTTTTAATAATCTATATCAAAATATGAAACCACCTTAGTACATAAAGTTATTGTTATACACAAAGAAAGTGTTTGTCAATTTAAGTTGTACGGGTGATCTATGTAAAAATCTGAAAAACGTGAAAAATAGGAAAACCTTGCTGAAACTACCAATAAAACAAAAAGAACGAGAATAGTAACAAGATTTTCAGTATTAAAGTGTTTGCGCAATGTACGCAAACAGCCCTTACATCAACTTTCCTAATACCGTTTTTCTTAATAACTTTTTTGTTTTCAGGCGGATTTGGAGGTTCGACCACTCTGAAGGAATGGGACGACGAGCTGGACAATAATAATGAATAAAAACTAGGGGTAAGTATAGAAATTTAAAAACTTTTAGAACAAACTTTTGATTTTACGCTGATTTACAAGTATTACTAGGGATGTTTTGTGAAAAACTGAAACTAAATGAAAAGCTAGGGGGGTGTTTAGGGTCTCGTAAGAAGCCCCTCGGTTAGTTTTAATAATCTATATCAAAATATGAAACCACCTTAGTACATAAAGTTATTGTTATACACAAAGAAAGTGTTTGTCAATTTAAGTTGTACGGGTGATCTATGTAAAAATCTGAAAAACGTGAAAAATAGGAAAACCTTGCTGAAACTACCAATAAAACAAAAAGAACGAGAATAGTAACAAGATTTTCAGTATTAAAGTGTTTGCGCAATGTACGCAAACAGCCCTTACATCAACTTTCCTAATACCGTTTTTCTTAATAACTTTTTTGTTTTCAGGCGGATTTGGAGGTTCGACCACTCTGAAGGAATGGGACGACGAGCTGGACAATAATAATGAATAAAAACTAGGGGTAAGTATAGAAATTTAAAAACTTTTAGAACAAACTTTTGATTTTACGCTGATTTACAAGTATTACTAGGGATGTTTTGTGAAAAACTGAAACTAAATGAAAAGCTAGGGGGGTGTTTAGGGTCTCGTAAGAAGCCCCTCGGTTAGTTTTAATAATCTATATCAAAATATGAAACCACCTTAGTACATAAAGTTATTGTTATACACAAAGAAAGTGTTTGTCAATTTAAGTTGTACGGGTGATCTATGTAAAAATCTGAAAAACGTGAAAAATAGGAAAACCTTGCTGAAACTACCAATAAAACAAAAAGAACGAGAATAGTAACAAGATTTTCAGTATTAAAGTGTTTGCGCAATGTACGCAAACAGCCCTTACATCAACTTTCCTAATACCGTTTTTCTTAATAACTTTTTTGTTTTCAGGCGGATTTGGAGGTTCGACCACTCTGAAGGAATGGGACGACGAGCTGGACAATAATAATGAATAAAAACTAGGGGTAAGTATAGAAATTTAAAAACTTTTAGAACAAACTTTTGATTTTACGCTGATTTACAAGTATTACTAGGGATGTTTTGTGAAAAACTGAAACTAAATGAAAAGCTAGGGGGGTGTTTAGGGTCTCGTAAGAAGCCCCTCGGTTAGTTTTAATAATCTATATCAAAATATGAAACCACCTTAGTACATAAAGTTATTGTTATACACAAAGAAAGTGTTTGTCAATTTAAGTTGTACGGGTGATCTATGTAAAAATCTGAAAAACGTGAAAAATAGGAAAACCTTGCTGAAACTACCAATAAAACAAAAAGAACGAGAATAGTAACAAGATTTTCAGTATTAAAGTGTTTGCGCAATGTACGCAAACAGCCCTTACATCAACTTTCCTAATACCGTTTTTCTTAATAACTTTTTTGTTTTCAGGCGGATTTGGAGGTTCGACCACTCTGAAGGAATGGGACGACGAGCTGGACAATAATAATGAATAAAAACTAGGGGTAAGTATAGAAATTTAAAAACTTTTAGAACAAACTTTTGATTTTACGCTGATTTACAAGTATTACTAGGGATGTTTTGTGAAAAACTGAAACTAAATGAAAAGCTAGGGGGGTGTTTAGGGTCTCGTAAGAAGCCCCTCGGTTAGTTTTAATAATCTATATCAAAATATGAAACCACCTTAGTACATAAAGTTATTGTTATACACAAAGAAAGTGTTTGTCAATTTAAGTTGTACGGGTGATCTATGTAAAAATCTGAAAAACGTGAAAAATAGGAAAACCTTGCTGAAACTACCAATAAAACAAAAAGAACGAGAATAGTAACAAGATTTTCAGTATTAAAGTGTTTGCGCAATGTACGCAAACAGCCCTTACATCAACTTTCCTAATACCGTTTTTCTTAGTAACTTTTTTGTTTTCAGGCGGATTTGGAGGTTCGACCACTCTGAAGGAATGGGACGACGAGCTGGACAATAATAATGAATAAAAACTAGGGGTAAGTATAGAAATTTAAAAACTTTTAGAACAAACTTTTGATTTTACGCTGATTTACAAGTATTACTAGGGATGTTTTGTGAAAAACTGAAACTAAATGAAAAGCTAGGGGGGTGTTTAGGGTCTCGTAAGAAGCCCCTCGGTTAGTTTTAATAATCTATATCAAAATATGAAACCACCTTAGTACATAAAGTTATTGTTATACACAAAGAAAGTGTTTGTCAATTTAAGTTGTACGGGTGATCTATGTAAAAATCTGAAAAACGTGAAAAATAGGAAAACCTTGCTGAAACTACCAATAAAACAAAAAGAACGAGAATAGTAACAAGATTTTCAGTATTAAAGTGTTTGCGCAATGTACGCAAACAGCCCTTACATCAACTTTCCTAATACCGTTTTTCTTAATAACTTTTTTGTTTTCAGGCGGATTTGGAGGTTCGACCACTCTGAAGGAATGGGACGACGAGCTGGACAATAATAATGAATAAAAACTAGGGGTAAGTATAGAAATTTAAAAACTTTTAGAACAAACTTTTGATTTTACGCTGATTTACAAGTATTACTAGGGATGTTTTGTGAAAAACTGAAACTAAATGAAAAGCTAGGGGGGTGTTTAGGGTCTCGTAAGAAGCCCCTCGGTTAGTTTTAATAATCTATATCAAAATATGAAACCACCTTAGTACATAAAGTTATTGTTATACACAAAGAAAGTGTTTGTCAATTTAAGTTGTACGGGTGATCTATGTAAAAATCTGAAAAACGTGAAAAATAGGAAAACCTTGCTGAAACTACCAATAAAACAAAAAGAACGAGAATAGTAACAAGATTTTCAGTATTAAAGTGTTTGCGCAATGTACGCAAACAGCCCTTACATCAACTTTCCTAATACCGTTTTTCTTAATAACTTTTTTGTTTTCAGGCGGATTTGGAGGTTCGACCACTCTGAAGGAATGGGACGACGAGCTGGACAATAATAATGAATAAAAACTAGGGGTAAGTATAGAAATTTAAAAACTTTTAGAACAAACTTTTGATTTTACGCTGATTTACAAGTATTACTAGGGATGTTTTGTGAAAAACTGAAACTAAATGAAAAGCTAGGGGGGTGTTTAGGGTCTCGTAAGAAGCCCCTCGGTTAGTTTTAATAATCTATATCAAAATATGAAACCACCTTAGTACATAAAGTTATTGTTATACACAAAGAAAGTGTTTGTCAATTTAAGTTGTACGGGTGATCTATGTAAAAATCTGAAAAACGTGAAAAATAGGAAAACCTTGCTGAAACTACCAATAAAACAAAAAGAACGAGAATAGTAACAAGATTTTCAGTATTAAAGTGTTTGCGCAATGTACGCAAACAGCCCTTACATCAACTTTCCTAATACCGTTTTTCTTAATAACTTTTTTGTTTTCAGGCGGATTTGGAGGTTCGACCACTCTGAAGGAATGGGACGACGAGCTGGACAATAATAATGAATAAAAACTAGGGGTAAGTATAGAAATTTAAAAACTTTTAGAACAAACTTTTGATTTTACGCTGATTTACAAGTATTACTAGGGATGTTTTGTGAAAAACTGAAACTAAATGAAAAGCTAGGGGGGTGTTTAGGGTCTCGTAAGAAGCCCCTCGGTTAGTTTTAATAATCTATATCAAAATATGAAACCACCTTAGTACATAAAGTTATTGTTATACACAAAGAAAGTGTTTGTCAATTTAAGTTGTACGGGTGATCTATGTAAAAATCTGAAAAACGTGAAAAATAGGAAAACCTTGCTGAAACTACCAATAAAACAAAAAGAACGAGAATAGTAACAAGATTTTCAGTATTAAAGTGTTTGCGCAATGTACGCAAACAGCCCTTACATCAACTTTCCTAATACCGTTTTTCTTAATAACTTTTTTGTTTTCAGGCGGATTTGGAGGTTCGACCACTCTGAAGGAATGGGACGACGAGCTGGACAATAATAATGAATAAAAACTAGGGGTAAGTATAGAAATTTAAAAACTTTTAGAACAAACTTTTGATTTTACGCTGATTTACAAGTATTACTAGGGATGTTTTGTGAAAAACTGAAACTAAATGAAAAGCTAGGGGGGTGTTTAGGGTCTCGTAAGAAGCCCCTCGGTTAGTTTTAATAATCTATATCAAAATATGAAACCACCTTAGTACATAAAGTTATTGTTATACACAAAGAAAGTGTTTGTCAATTTAAGTTGTACGGGTGATCTATGTAAAAATCTGAAAAACGTGAAAAATAGGAAAACCTTGCTGAAACTACCAATAAAACAAAAAGAACGAGAATAGTAACAAGATTTTCAGTATTAAAGTGTTTGCGCAATGTACGCAAACAGCCCTTACATCAACTTTCCTAATACCGTTTTTCTTAATAACTTTTTTGTTTTCAGGCGGATTTGGAGGTTCGACCACTCTGAAGGAATGGGACGACGAGCTGGACAATAATAATGAATAAAAACTAGGGGTAAGTATAGAAATTTAAAAACTTTTAGAACAAACTTTTGATTTTACGCTGATTTACAAGTATTACTAGGGATGTTTTGTGAAAAACTGAAACTAAATGAAAAGCTAGGGGGGTGTTTAGGGTCTCGTAAGAAGCCCCTCGGTTAGTTTTAATAATCTATATCAAAATATGAAACCACCTTAGTACATAAAGTTATTGTTATACACAAAGAAAGTGTTTGTCAATTTAAGTTGTACGGGTGATCTATGTAAAAATCTGAAAAACGTGAAAAATAGGAAAACCTTGCTGAAACTACCAATAAAACAAAAAGAACGAGAATAGTAACAAGATTTTCAGTATTAAAGTGTTTGCGCAATGTACGCAAACAGCCCTTACATCAACTTTCCTAATACCGTTTTTCTTAATAACTTTTTTGTTTTCAGGCGGATTTGGAGGTTCGACCACTCTGAAGGAATGGGACGACGAGCTGGACAATAATAATGAATAAAAACTAGGGGTAAGTATAGAAATTTAAAAACTTTTAGAACAAACTTTTGATTTTACGCTGATTTACAAGTATTACTAGGGATGTTTTGTGAAAAACTGAAACTAAATGAAAAGCTAGGGGGGTGTTTAGGGTCTCGTAAGAAGCCCCTCGGTTAGTTTTAATAATCTATATCAAAATATGAAACCACCTTAGTACATAAAGTTATTGTTATACACAAAGAAAGTGTTTGTCAATTTAAGTTGTACGGGTGATCTATGTAAAAATCTGAAAAACGTGAAAAATAGGAAAACCTTGCTGAAACTACCAATAAAACAAAAAGAACGAGAATAGTAACAAGATTTTCAGTATTAAAGTGTTTGCGCAATGTACGCAAACAGCCCTTACATCAACTTTCCTAATACCGTTTTTCTTAATAACTTTTTTGTTTTCAGGCGGATTTGGAGGTTCGACCACTCTGAAGGAATGGGACGACGAGCTGGACAATAATAATGAATAAAAACTAGGGGTAAGTATAGAAATTTAAAAACTTTTAGAACAAACTTTTGATTTTACGCTGATTTACAAGTATTACTAGGGATGTTTTGTGAAAAACTGAAACTAAATGAAAAGCTAGGGGGGTGTTTAGGGTCTCCTAAGAAGCCCCTCGGTTAGTTTTAATAATCTATATCAAAATATGAAACCACCTTAGTACATAAAGTTATTGTTATACACAAAGAAAGTGTTTGTCAATTTAAGTTGTACGGGTGATCTATGTAAAAATCTGAAAAACGTGAAAAATAGGAAAACCTTGCTGAAACTACCAATAAAACAAAAAGAACGAGAATAGTAACAAGATTTTCAGTATTAAAGTGTTTGCGCAATGTACGCAAACAGCCCTTACATCAACTTTCCTAATACCGTTTTTCTTAATAACTTTTTTGTTTTCAGGCGGATTTGGAGGTTCGACCACTCTGAAGGAATGGGACGACGAGCTGGACAATAATAATGAATAAAAACTAGGGGTAAGTATAGAAATTTAAAAACTTTTAGAACAAACTTTTGATTTTACGCTGATTTACAAGTATTACTAGGGATGTTTTGTGAAAAACTGAAACTAAATGAAAAGCTAGGGGGGTGTTTAGGGTCTCGTAAGAAGCCCCTCGGTTAGTTTTAATAATCTATATCAAAATATGAAACCACCTTAGTACATAAAGTTATTGTTATACACAAAGAAAGTGTTTGTCAATTTAAGTTGTACGGGTGATCTATGTAAAAATCTGAAAAACGTGAAAAATAGGAAAACCTTGCTGAAACTACCAATAAAACAAAAAGAACGAGAATAGTAACAAGATTTTCAGTATTAAAGTGTTTGCGCAATGTACGCAAACAGCCCTTACATCAACTTTCCTAATACCGTTTTTCTTAATAACTTTTTTGTTTTCAGGCGGATTTGGAGGTTCGACCACTCTGAAGGAATGGGACGACGAGCTGGACAATAATAATGAATAAAAACTAGGGGTAAGTATAGAAATTTAAAAACTTTTAGAACAAACTTTTGATTTTACGCTGATTTACAAGTATTACTAGGGATGTTTTGTGAAAAACTGAAACTAAATGAAAAGCTAGGGGGGTGTTTAGGGTCTCGTAAGAAGCCCCTCGGTTAGTTTTAATAATCTATATCAAAATATGAAACCACCTTAGTACATAAAGTTATTGTTATACACAAAGAAAGTGTTTGTCAATTTAAGTTGTACGGGTGATCTATGTAAAAATCTGAAAAACGTGAAAAATAGGAAAACCTTGCTGAAACTACCAATAAAACAAAAAGAACGAGAATAGTAACAAGATTTTCAGTATTAAAGTGTTTGCGCAATGTACGCAAACAGCCCTTACATCAACTTTCCTAATACCGTTTTTCTTAATAACTTTTTTGTTTTCAGGCGGATTTGGAGGTTCGACCACTCTGAAGGAATGGGACGACGAGCTGGACAATAATAATGAATAAAAACTAGGGGTAAGTATAGAAATTTAAAAACTTTTAGAACAAACTTTTGATTTTACGCTGATTTACAAGTATTACTAGGGATGTTTTGTGAAAAACTGAAACTAAATGAAAAGCTAGGGGGGTGTTTAGGGTCTCGTAAGAAGCCCCTCGGTTAGTTTTAATAATCTATATCAAAATATGAAACCACCTTAGTACATAAAGTTATTGTTATACACAAAGAAAGTGTTTGTCAATTTAAGTTGTACGGGTGATCTATGTAAAAATCTGAAAAACGTGAAAAATAGGAAAACCTTGCTGAAACTACCAATAAAACAAAAAGAACGAGAATAGTAACAAGATTTTCAGTATTAAAGTGTTTGCGCAATGTACGCAAACAGCCCTTACATCAACTTTCCTAATACCGTTTTTCTTAATAACTTTTTTGTTTTCAGGCGGATTTGGAGGTTCGACCACTCTGAAGGAATGGGACGACGAGCTGGACAATAATAATGAATAAAAACTAGGGGTAAGTATAGAAATTTAAAAACTTTTAGAACAAACTTTTGATTTTACGCTGATTTACAAGTATTACTAGGGATGTTTTGTGAAAAACTGAAACTAAATGAAAAGCTAGGGGGGTGTTTAGGGTCTCGTAAGAAGCCCCTCGGTTAGTTTTAATAATCTATATCAAAATATGAAACCACCTTAGTACATAAAGTTATTGTTATACACAAAGAAAGTGTTTGTCAATTTAAGTTGTACGGGTGATCTATGTAAAAATCTGAAAAACGTGAAAAATAGGAAAACCTTGCTGAAACTACCAATAAAACAAAAAGAACGAGAATAGTAACAAGATTTTCAGTATTAAAGTGTTTGCGCAATGTACGCAAACAGCCCTTACATCAACTTTCCTAATACCGTTTTTCTTAATAACTTTTTTGTTTTCAGGCGGATTTGGAGGTTCGACCACTCTGAAGGAATGGGACGACGAGCTGGACAATAATAATGAATAAAAACTAGGGGTAAGTATAGAAATTTAAAAACTTTTAGAACAAACTTTTGATTTTACGCTGATTTACAAGTATTACTAGGGATGTTTTGTGAAAAACTGAAACTAAATGAAAAGCTAGGGGGGTGTTTAGGGTCTCGTAAGAAGCCCCTCGGTTAGTTTTAATAATCTATATCAAAATATGAAACCACCTTAGTACATAAAGTTATTGTTATACACAAAGAAAGTGTTTGTCAATTTAAGTTGTACGGGTGATCTATGTAAAAATCTGAAAAACGTGAAAAATAGGAAAACCTTGCTGAAACTACCAATAAAACCAAAAGAACGAGAATAGTAACAAGATTTTCAGTATTAAAGTGTTTGCGCAATGTACGCAAACAGCCCTTACATCAACTTTCCTAATACCGTTTTTCTTAATAACTTTTTTGTTTTCAGGCGGATTTGGAGGTTCGACCACTCTGAAGGAATGGGACGACGAGCTGGACAATAATAATGAATAAAAACTAGGGGTAAGTATAGAAATTTAAAAACTTTTAGAACAAACTTTTGATTTTACGCTGATTTACAAGTATTACTAGGGATGTTTTGTGAAAAACTGAAACTAAATGAAAAGCTAGGGGGGTGTTTAGGGTCTCGTAAGAAGCCCCTCGGTTAGTTTTAATAATCTATATCAAAATATGAAACCACCTTAGTACATAAAGTTATTGTTATACACAAAGAAAGTGTTTGTCAATTTAAGTTGTACGGGTGATCTATGTAAAAATCTGAAAAACGTGAAAAATAGGAAAACCTTGCTGAAACTACCAATAAAACAAAAAGAACGAGAATAGTAACAAGATTTTCAGTATTAAAGTGTTTGCGCAATGTACGCAAACAGCCCTTACATCAACTTTCCTAATACCGTTTTTCTTAATAACTTTTTTGTTTTCAGGCGGATTTGGAGGTTCGACCACTCTGAAGGAATGGGACGACGAGCTGGACAATAATAATGAATAAAAACTAGGGGTAAGTATAGAAATTTAAAAACTTTTAGAACAAACTTTTGATTTTACGCTGATTTACAAGTATTACTAGGGATGTTTTGTGAAAAACTGAAACTAAATGAAAAGCTAGGGGGGTGTTTAGGGTCTCGTAAGAAGCCCCTCGGTTAGTTTTAATAATCTATATCAAAATATGAAACCACCTTAGTACATAAAGTTATTGTTATACACAAAGAAAGTGTTTGTCAATTTAAGTTGTACGGGTGATCTATGTAAAAATCTGAAAAACGTGAAAAATAGGAAAACCTTGCTGAAACTACCAATAAAACAAAAAGAACGAGAATAGTAACAAGATTTTCAGTATTAAAGTGTTTGCGCAATGTACGCAAACAGCCCTTACATCAACTTTCCTAATACCGTTTTTCTTAATAACTTTTTTGTTTTCAGGCGGATTTGGAGGTTCGACCACTCTGAAGGAATGGGACGACGAGCTGGACAATAATAATGAATAAAAACTAGGGGTAAGTATAGAAATTTAAAAACTTTTAGAACAAACTTTTGATTTTACGCTGATTTACAAGTATTACTAGGGATGTTTTGTGAAAAACTGAAACTAAATGAAAAGCTAGGGGGGTGTTTAGGGTCTCGTAAGAAGCCCCTCGGTTAGTTTTAATAATCTATATCAAAATATGAAACCACCTTAGTACATAAAGTTATTGTTATACACAAAGAAAGTGTTTGTCAATTTAAGTTGTACGGGTGATCTATGTAAAAATCTGAAAAACGTGAAAAATAGGAAAACCTTGCTGAAACTACCAATAAAACAAAAAGAACGAGAATAGTAACAAGATTTTCAGTATTAAAGTGTTTGCGCAATGTACGCAAACAGCCCTTACATCAACTTTCCTAATACCGTTTTTCTTAATAACTTTTTTGTTTTCAGGCGGATTTGGAGGTTCGACCACTCTGAAGGAATGGGACGACGAGCTGGACAATAATAATGAATAAAAACTAGGGGTAAGTATAGAAATTTAAAAACTTTTAGAACAAACTTTTGATTTTACGCTGATTTACAAGTATTACTAGGGATGTTTTGTGAAAAACTGAAACTAAATGAAAAGCTAGGGGGGTGTTTAGGGTCTCGTAAGAAGCCCCTCGGTTAGTTTTAATAATCTATATCAAAATATGAAACCACCTTAGTACATAAAGTTATTGTTATACACAAAGAAAGTGTTTGTCAATTTAAGTTGTACGGGTGATCTATGTAAAAATCTGAAAAACGTGAAAAATAGGAAAACCTTGCTGAAACTACCAATAAAACAAAAAGAACGAGAATAGTAACAAGATTTTCAGTATTAAAGTGTTTGCGCAATGTACGCAAACAGCCCTTACATCAACTTTCCTAATACCGTTTTTCTTAATAACTTTTTTGTTTTCAGGCGGATTTGGAGGTTCGACCACTCTGAAGGAATGGGACGACGAGCTGGACAATAATAATGAATAAAAACTAGGGGTAAGTATAGAAATTTAAAAACTTTTAGAACAAACTTTTGATTTTACGCTGATTTACAAGTATTACTAGGGATGTTTTGTGAAAAACTGAAACTAAATGAAAAGCTAGGGGGGTGTTTAGGGTCTCGTAAGAAGCCCCTCGGTTAGTTTTAATAATCTATATCAAAATATGAAACCACCTTAGTACATAAAGTTATTGTTATACACAAAGAAAGTGTTTGTCAATTTAAGTTGTACGGGTGATCTATGTAAAAATCTGAAAAACGTGAAAAATAGGAAAACCTTGCTGAAACTACCAATAAAACAAAAAGAACGAGAATAGTAACAAGATTTTCAGTATTAAAGTGTTTGCGCAATGTACGCAAACAGCCCTTACATCAACTTTCCTAATACCGTTTTTCTTAATAACTTTTTTGTTTTCAGGCGGATTTGGAGGTTCTACCACTCTGAAGGAATGGGACGACGAGCTGGACAATAATAATGAATAAAAACTAGGGGTAAGTATAGAAATTTAAAAACTTTTAGAACAAACTTTTGATTTTACGCTGATTTACAAGTATTACTAGGGATGTTTTGTGAAAAACTGAAACTAAATGAAAAGCTAGGGGGGTGTTTCGGGTCTCGTAAGAAGCCCCTCGGTTAGTTTTAATAATCTATATCAAAATATGAAACCACCTTAGTACATAAAGTTATTGTTATACACAAAGAAAGTGTTTGTCAATTTAAGTTGTACGGGTGATCTATGTAAAAATCTGAAAAACGTGAAAAATAGGAAAACCTTGCTGAAACTACCAATAAAACAAAAAGAACGAGAATAGTAACAAGATTTTCAGTATTAAAGTGTTTGCGCAATGTACGCAAACAGCCCTTACATCAACTTTCCTAATACCGTTTTTCTTAATAACTTTTTTGTTTTCAGGCGGATTTGGAGGTTCGACCACTCTGAAGGAATGGGACGACGAGCTGGACAATAATAATGAATAAAAACTAGGGGTAAGTATAGAAATTTAAAAACTTTTAGAACAAACTTTTGATTTTACGCTGATTTACAAGTATTACTAGGGATGTTTTGTGAAAAACTGAAACTAAATGAAAAGCTAGGGGGGTGTTTAGGGTCTCGTAAGAAGCCCCTCGGTTAGTTTTAATAATCTATATCAAAATATGAAACCACCTTAGTACATAAAGTTATTGTTATACACAAAGAAAGTGTTTGTCAATTTAAGTTGTACGGGTGATCTATGTAAAAATCTGAAAAACGTGAAAAATAGGAAAACCTTGCTGAAACTACCAATAAAACAAAAAGAACGAGAATAGTAACAAGATTTTCAGTATTAAAGTGTTTGCGCAATGTACGCAAACAGCCCTTACATCAACTTTCCTAATACCGTTTTTCTTAATAACTTTTTTGTTTTCAGGCGGATTTGGAGGTTCGACCACTCTGAAGGAATGGGACGACGAGCTGGACAATAATAATGAATAAAAACTAGGGGTAAGTATAGAAATTTAAAAACTTTTAGAACAAACTTTTGATTTTACGCTGATTTACAAGTATTACTAGGGATGTTTTGTGAAAAACTGAAACTAAATGAAAAGCTAGGGGGGTGTTTAGGGTCTCGTAAGAAGCCCCTCGGTTAGTTTTAATAATCTATATCAAAATATGAAACCACCTTAGTACATAAAGTTATTGTTATACACAAAGAAAGTGTTTGTCAATTTAAGTTGTACGGGTGATCTATGTAAAAATCTGAAAAACGTGAAAAATAGGAAAACCTTGCTGAAACTACCAATAAAACAAAAAGAACGAGAATAGTAACAAGATTTTCAGTATTAAAGTGTTTGCGCAATGTACGCAAACAGCCCTTACATCAACTTTCCTAATACCGTTTTTCTTAATAACTTTTTTGTTTTCAGGCGGATTTGGAGGTTCGACCACTCTGAAGGAATGGGACGACGAGCTGGACAATAATAATGAATAAAAACTAGGGGTAAGTATAGAAATTTAAAAACTTTTAGAACAAACTTTTGATTTTACGCTGATTTACAAGTATTACTAGGGATGTTTTGTGAAAAACTGAAACTAAATGAAAAGCTAGGGGGGTGTTTAGGGTCTCGTAAGAAGCCCCTCGGTTAGTTTTAATAATCTATATCAAAATATGAAACCACCTTAGTACATAAAGTTATTGTTATACACAAAGAAAGTGTTTGTCAATTTAAGTTGTACGGGTGATCTATGTAAAAATCTGAAAAACGTGAAAAATAGGAAAACCTTGCTGAAACTACCAATAAAACAAAAAGAACGAGAATAGTAACAAGATTTTCAGTATTAAAGTGTTTGCGCAATGTACGCAAACAGCCCTTACATCAACTTTCCTAATACCGTTTTTCTTAATAACTTTTTTGTTTTCAGGCGGATTTGGAGGTTCGACCACTCTGAAGGAATGGGACGACGAGCTGGACAATAATAATGAATAAAAACTAGGGGTAAGTATAGAAATTTAAAAACTTTTAGAACAAACTTTTGATTTTACGCTGATTTACAAGTATTACTAGGGATGTTTTGTGAAAAACTGAAACTAAATGAAAAGCTAGGGGGGTGTTTAGGGTCTCGTAAGAAGCCCCTCGGTTAGTTTTAATAATCTATATCAAAATATGAAACCACCTTAGTACATAAAGTTATTGTTATACACAAAGAAAGTGTTTGTCAATTTAAGTTGTACGGGTGATCTATGTAAAAATCTGAAAAACGTGAAAAATAGGAAAACCTTGCTGAAACTACCAATAAAACAAAAAGAACGAGAATAGTAACAAGATTTTCAGTATTAAAGTGTTTGCGCAATGTACGCAAACAGCCCTTACATCAACTTTCCTAATACCGTTTTTCTTAATAACTTTTTTGTTTTCAGGCGGATTTGGAGGTTCGACCACTCTGAAGGAATGGGACGACGAGCTGGACAATAATAATGAATAAAAACTAGGGGTAAGTATAGAAATTTAAAAACTTTTAGAACAAACTTTTGATTTTACGCTGATTTACAAGTATTACTAGGGATGTTTTGTGAAAAACTGAAACTAAATGAAAAGCTAGGGGGGTGTTTAGGGTCTCGTAAGAAGCCCCTCGGTTAGTTTTAATAATCTATATCAAAATATGAAACCACCTTAGTACATAAAGTTATTGTTATACACAAAGAAAGTGTTTGTCAATTTAAGTTGTACGGGTGATCTATGTAAAAATCTGAAAAACGTGAAAAATAGGAAAACCTTGCTGAAACTACCAATAAAACAAAAAGAACGAGAATAGTAACAAGATTTTCAGTATTAAAGTGTTTGCGCAATGTACGCAAACAGCCCTTACATCAACTTTCCTAATACCGTTTTTCTTAATAACTTTTTTGTTTTCAGGCGGATTTGGAGGTTCGACCACTCTGAAGGAATGGGACGACGAGCTGGACAATAATAATGAATAAAAACTAGGGGTAAGTATAGAAATTTAAAAACTTTTAGAACAAACTTTTGATTTTACGCTGATTTACAAGTATTACTAGGGATGTTTTGTGAAAAACTGAAACTAAATGAAAAGCTAGGGGGGTGTTTAGGGTCTCGTAAGAAGCCCCTCGGTTAGTTTTAATAATCTATATCAAAATATGAAACCACCTTAGTACATAAAGTTATTGTTATACACAAAGAAAGTGTTTGTCAATTTAAGTTGTACGGGTGATCTATGTAAAAATCTGAAAAACGTGAAAAATAGGAAAACCTTGCTGAAACTACCAATAAAACAAAAAGAACGAGAATAGTAACAAGATTTTCAGTATTAAAGTGTTTGCGCAATGTACGCAAACAGCCCTTACATCAACTTTCCTAATACCGTTTTTCTTAATAACTTTTTTGTTTTCAGGCGGATTTGGAGGTTCGACCACTCTGAAGGAATGGGACGACGAGCTGGACAATAATAATGAATAAAAACTAGGGGTAAGTATAGAAATTTAAAAACTTTTAGAACAAACTTTTGATTTTACGCTGATTTACAAGTATTACTAGGGATGTTTTGTGAAAAACTGAAACTAAATGAAAAGCTAGGGGGGTGTTTAGGGTCTCGTAAGAAGCCCCTCGGTTAGTTTTAATAATCTATATCAAAATATGAAACCACCTTAGTACATAAAGTTATTGTTATACACAAAGAAAGTGTTTGTCAATTTAAGTTGTACGGGTGATCTATGTAAAAATCTGAAAAACGTGAAAAATAGGAAAACCTTGCTGAAACTACCAATAAAACAAAAAGAACGAGAATAGTAACAAGATTTTCAGTATTAAAGTGTTTGCGCAATGTACGCAAACAGCCCTTACATCAACTTTCCTAATACCGTTTTTCTTAATAACTTTTTTGTTTTCAGGCGGATTTGGAGGTTCGACCACTCTGAAGGAATGGGACGACGAGCTGGACAATAATAATGAATAAAAACTAGGGGTAAGTATAGAAATTTAAAAACTTTTAGAACAAACTTTTGATTTTACGCTGATTTACAAGTATTACTAGGGATGTTTTGTGAAAAACTGAAACTAAATGAAAAGCTAGGGGGGTGTTTAGGGTCTCGTAAGAAGCCCCTCGGTTAGTTTTAATAATCTATATCAAAATATGAAACCACCTTAGTACATAAAGTTATTGTTATACACAAAGAAAGTGTTTGTCAATTTAAGTTGTACGGGTGATCTATGTAAAAATCTGAAAAACGTGAAAAATAGGAAAACCTTGCTGAAACTACCAATAAAACAAAAAGAACGAGAATAGTAACAAGATTTTCAGTATTAAAGTGTTTGCGCAATGTACGCAAACAGCCCTTACATCAACTTTCCTAATACCGTTTTTCTTAATAACTTTTTTGTTTTCAGGCGGATTTGGAGGTTCGACCACTCTGAAGGAATGGGACGACGAGCTGGACAATAATAATGAATAAAAACTAGGGGTAAGTATAGAAATTTAAAAACTTTTAGAACAAACTTTTGATTTTACGCTGATTTACAAGTATTACTAGGGATGTTTTGTGAAAAACTGAAACTAAATGAAAAGCTAGGGGGGTGTTTAGGGTCTCGTAAGAAGCCCCTCGGTTAGTTTTAATAATCTATATCAAAATATGAAACCACCTTAGTACATAAAGTTATTGTTATACACAAAGAAAGTGTTTGTCAATTTAAGTTGTACGGGTGATCTATGTAAAAATCTGAAAAACGTGAAAAATAGGAAAACCTTGCTGAAACTACCAATAAAACAAAAAGAACGAGAATAGTGACAAGATTTTCAGTATTAAAGTGTTTGCGCAATGTACGCAAACAGCCCTTACATCAACTTTCCTAATACCGTTTTTCTTAATAACTTTTTTGTTTTCAGGCGGATTTGGAGGTTCGACCACTCTGAAGGAATGGGACGACGAGCTGGACAATAATAATGAATAAAAACTAGGGGTAAGTATAGAAATTTAAAAACTTTTAGAACAAACTTTTGATTTTACGCTGATTTACAAGTATTACTAGGGATGTTTTGTGAAAAACTGAAACTAAATGAAAAGCTAGGGGGGTGTTTAGGGTCTCGTAAGAAGCCCCTCGGTTAGTTTTAATAATCTATATCAAAATATGAAACCACCTTAGTACATAAAGTTATTGTTATACACAAAGAAAGTGTTTGTCAATTTAAGTTGTACGGGTGATCTATGTAAAAATCTGAAAAACGTGAAAAATAGGAAAACCTTGCTGAAACTACCAATAAAACAAAAAGAACGAGAATAGTAACAAGATTTTCAGTATTAAAGTGTTTGCGCAATGTACGCAAACAGCCCTTACATCAACTTTCCTAATACCGTTTTTCTTAATAACTTTTTTGTTTTCAGGCGGATTTGGAGGTTCGACCACTCTGAAGGAATGGGACGACGAGCTGGACAATAATAATGAATAAAAACTAGGGGTAAGTATAGAAATTTAAAAACTTTTAGAACAAACTTTTGATTTTACGCTGATTTACAAGTATTACTAGGGATGTTTTGTGAAAAACTGAAACTAAATGAAAAGCTAGGGGGGTGTTTAGGGTCTCGTAAGAAGCCCCTCGGTTAGTTTTAATAATCTATATCAAAATATGAAACCACCTTAGTACATAAAGTTATTGTTATACACAAAGAAAGTGTTTGTCAATTTAAGTTGTACGGGTGATCTATGTAAAAATCTGAAAAACGTGAAAAATAGGAAAACCTTGCTGAAACTACCAATAAAACAAAAAGAACGAGAATAGTAACAAGATTTTCAGTATTAAAGTGTTTGCGCAATGTACGCAAACAGCCCTTACATCAACTTTCCTAATACCGTTTTTCTTAATAACTTTTTTGTTTTCAGGCGGATTTGGAGGTTCGACCACTCTGAAGGAATGGGACGACGAGCTGGACAATAATAATGAATAAAAACTAGGGGTAAGTATAGAAATTTAAAAACTTTTAGAACAAACTTTTGATTTTACGCTGATTTACAAGTATTACTAGGGATGTTTTGTGAAAAACTGAAACTAAATGAAAAGCTAGGGGGGTGTTTAGGGTCTCGTAAGAAGCCCCTCGGTTAGTTTTAATAATCTATATCAAAATATGAAACCACCTTAGTACATAAAGTTATTGTTATACACAAAGAAAGTGTTTGTCAATTTAAGTTGTACGGGTGATCTATGTAAAAATCTGAAAAACGTGAAAAATAGGAAAACCTTGCTGAAACTACCAATAAAACAAAAAGAACGAGAATAGTTACAAGATTTTCAGTATTAAAGTGTTTGCGCAATGTACGCAAACAGCCCTTACATCAACTTTCCTAATACCGTTTTTCTTAATAACTTTTTTGTTTTCAGGCGGATTTGGAGGTTCGACCACTCTGAAGGAATGGGACGACGAGCTGGACAATAATAATGAATAAAAACTAGGGGTAAGTATAGAAATTTAAAAACTTTTAGAACAAACTTTTGATTTTACGCTGATTTACAAGTATTACTAGGGATGTTTTGTGAAAAACTGAAACTAAATGAAAAGCTAGGGGGGTGTTTAGGGTCTCGTAAGAAGCCCCTCGGTTAGTTTTAATAATCTATATCAAAATATGAAACCACCTTAGTACATAAAGTTATTGTTATACACAAAGAAAGTGTTTGTCAATTTAAGTTGTACGGGTGATCTATGTAAAAATCTGAAAAACGTGAAAAATAGGAAAACCTTGCTGAAACTACCAATAAAACAAAAAGAACGAGAATAGTAACAAGATTTTCAGTATTAAAGTGTTTGCGCAATGTACGCAAACAGCCCTTACATCAACTTTCCTAATACCGTTTTTCTTAATAACTTTTTTGTTTTCAGGCGGATTTGGAGGTTCGACCACTCTGAAGGAATGGGACGACGAGCTGGACAATAATAATGAATAAAAACTAGGGGTAAGTATAGAAATTTAAAAACTTTTAGAACAAACTTTTGATTTTACGCTGATTTACAAGTATTACTAGGGATATTTTGTGAAAAACTGAAACTAAATGAAAAGCTAGGGGGGTGTTTAGGGTCTCGTAAGAAGCCCCTCGGTTAGTTTTAATAATCTATATCAAAATATGAAACCACCTTAGTACATAAAGTTATTGTTATACACAAAGAAAGTGTTTGTCAATTTAAGTTGTACGGGTGATCTATGTAAAAATCTGAAAAACGTGAAAAATAGGAAAACCTTGCTGAAACTACCAATAAAACAAAAAGAACGAGAATAGTAACAAGATTTTCAGTATTAAAGTGTTTGCGCAATGTACGCAAACAGCCCTTACATCAACTTTCCTAATACCGTTTTTCTTAATAACTTTTTTGTTTTCAGGCGGATTTGGAGGTTCGACCACTCTGAAGGAATGGGACGACGAGCTGGACAATAATAATGAATAAAAACTAGGGGTAAGTATAGAAATTTAAAAACTTTTAGAACAAACTTTTGATTTTACGCTGATTTACAAGTATTACTAGGGATGTTTTGTGAAAAACTGAAACTAAATGAAAAGCTAGGGGGGTGTTTAGGGTCTCGTAAGAAGCCCCTCGGTTAGTTTTAATAATCTATATCAAAATATGAAACCACCTTAGTACATAAAGTTATTGTTATACACAAAGAAAGTGTTTGTCAATTTAAGTTGTACGGGTGATCTATGTAAAAATCTGAAAAACGTGAAAAATAGGAAAACCTTGCTGAAACTACCAATAAAACAAAAAGAACGAGAATAGTAACAAGATTTTCAGTATTAAAGTGTTTGCGCAATGTACGCAAACAGCCCTTACATCAACTTTCCTAATACCGTTTTTCTTAATAACTTTTTTGTTTTCAGGCGGATTTGGAGGTTCGACCACTCTGAAGGAATGGGACGACGAGCTGGACAATAATAATGAATAAAAACTAGGGGTAAGTATAGAAATTTAAAAACTTTTAGAACAAACTTTTGATTTTACGCTGATTTACAAGTATTACTAGGGATGTTTTGTGAAAAACTGAAACTAAATGAAAAGCTAGGGGGGTGTTTAGGGTCTCGTAAGAAGCCCCTCGGTTAGTTTTAATAATCTATATCAAAATATGAAACCACCTTAGTACATAAAGTTATTGTTATACACAAAGAAAGTGTTTGTCAATTTAAGTTGTACGGGTGATCTATGTAAAAATCTGAAAAACGTGAAAAATAGGAAAACCTTGCTGAAACTACCAATAAAACAAAAAGAACGAGAATAGTAACAAGATTTTCAGTATTAAAGTGTTTGCGCAATGTACGCAAACAGCCCTTACATCAACTTTCCTAATACCGTTTTTCTTAATAACTTTTTTGTTTTCAGGCGGATTTGGAGGTTCGACCACTCTGAAGGAATGGGACGACGAGTTGGACAATAATAATGAATAAAAACTAGGGGTAAGTATAGAAATTTAAAAACTTTTAGAACAAACTTTTGATTTTACGCTGATTTACAAGTATTACTAGGGATGTTTTGTGAAAAACTGAAACTAAATGAAAAGCTAGGGGGGTGTTTAGGGTCTCGTAAGAAGCCCCTCGGTTAGTTTTAATAATCTATATCAAAATATGAAACCACCTTAGTACATAAAGTTATTGTTATACACAAAGAAAGTGTTTGTCAATTTAAGTTGTACGGGTGATCTATGTAAAAATCTGAAAAACGTGAAAAATAGGAAAACCTTGCTGAAACTACCAATAAAACAAAAAGAACGAGAATAGTAACAAGATTTTCAGTATTAAAGTGTTTGCGCAATGTACGCAAACAGCCCTTACATCAACTTTCCTAATACCGTTTTTCTTAATAACTTTTTTGTTTTCAGGCGGATTTGGAGGTTCGACCACTCTGAAGGAATGGGACGACGAGCTGGACAATAATAATGAATAAAAACTAGGGGTAAGTATAGAAATTTAAAAACTTTTAGAACAAACTTTTGATTTTACGCTGATTTACAAGTATTACTAGGGATGTTTTGTGAAAAACTGAAACTAAATGAAAAGCTAGGGGGGTGTTTAGGGTCTCGTAAGAAGCCCCTCGGTTAGTTTTAATAATCTATATCAAAATATGAAACCACCTTAGTACATAAAGTTATTGTTATACACAAAGAAAGTGTTTGTCAATTTAAGTTGTACGGGTGATCTATGTAAAAATCTGAAAAACGTGAAAAATAGGAAAACCTTGCTGAAACTACCAATAAAACAAAAAGAACGAGAATAGTAACAAGATTTTCAGTATTAAAGTGTTTGCGCAATGTACGCAAACAGCCCTTACATCAACTTTCCTAATACCGTTTTTCTTAATAACTTTTTTGTTTTCAGGCGGATTTGGAGGTTCGACCACTCTGAAGGAATGGGACGACGAGCTGGACAATAATAATGAATAAAAACTAGGGGTAAGTATAGAAATTTAAAAACTTTTAGAACAAACTTTTGATTTTACGCTGATTTACAAGTATTACTAGGGATGTTTTGTGAAAAACTGAAACTAAATGAAAAGCTAGGGGGGTGTTTAGGGTCTCGTAAGAAGCCCCTCGGTTAGTTTTAATAATCTATATCAAAATATGAAACCACCTTAGTACATAAAGTTATTGTTATACACAAAGAAAGTGTTTGTCAATTTAAGTTGTACGGGTGATCTATGTAAAAATCTGAAAAACGTGAAAAATAGGAAAACCTTGCTGAAACTACCAATAAAACAAAAAGAACGAGAATAGTAACAAGATTTTCAGTATTAAAGTGTTTGCGCAATGTACGCAAACAGCCCTTACATCAACTTTCCTAATACCGTTTTTCTTAATAACTTTTTTGTTTTCAGGCGGATTTGGAGGTTCGACCACTCTGAAGGAATGGGACGACGAGCTGGACAATAATAATGAATAAAAACTAGGGGTAAGTATAGAAATTTAAAAACTTTTAGAACAAACTTTTGATTTTACGCTGATTTACAAGTATTACTAGGGATGTTTTGTGAAAAACTGAAACTAAATGAAAAGCTAGGGGGGTGTTTAGGGTCTCGTAAGAAGCCCCTCGGTTAGTTTTAATAATCTATATCAAAATATGAAACCACCTTAGTACATAAAGTTATTGTTATACACAAAGAAAGTGTTTGTCAATTTAAGTTGTACGGGTGATCTATGTAAAAATCTGAAAAACGTGAAAAATAGGAAAACCTTGCTGAAACTACCAATAAAACAAAAAGAACGAGAATAGTAACAAGATTTTCAGTATTAAAGTGTTTGCGCAATGTACGCAAACAGCCCTTACATCAACTTTCCTAATACCGTTTTTCTTAATAACTTTTTTGTTTTCAGGCGGATTTGGAGGTTCGACCACTCTGAAGGAATGGGACGACGAGCTGGACAATAATAATGAATAAAAACTAGGGGTAAGTATAGAAATTTAAAAACTTTTAGAACAAACTTTTGATTTTACGCTGATTTACAAGTATTACTAGGGATGTTTTGTGAAAAACTGAAACTAAATGAAAAGCTAGGGGGGTGTTTAGGGTCTCGTAAGAAGCCCCTCGGTTAGTTTTAATAATCTATATCAAAATATGAAACCACCTTAGTACATAAAGTTATTGTTATACACAAAGAAAGTGTTTGTCAATTTAAGTTGTACGGGTGATCTATGTAAAAATCTGAAAAACGTGAAAAATAGGAAAACCTTGCTGAAACTACCAATAAAACAAAAAGAACGAGAATAGTAACAAGATTTTCAGTATTAAAGTGTTTGCGCAATGTACGCAAACAGCCCTTACATCAACTTTCCTAATACCGTTTTTCTTAATAACTTTTTTGTTTTCAGGCGGATTTGGAGGTTCGACCACTCTGAAGGAATGGGACGACGAGCTGGACAATAATAATGAATAAAAACTAGGGGTAAGTATAGAAATTTAAAAACTTTTAGAACAAACTTTTGATTTTACGCTGATTTACAAGTATTACTAGGGATGTTTTGTGAAAAACTGAAACTAAATGAAAAGCTAGGGGGGTGTTTAGGGTCTCGTAAGAAGCCCCTCGGTTAGTTTTAATAATCTATATCAAAATATGAAACCACCTTAGTACATAAAGTTATTGTTATACACAAAGAAAGTGTTTGTCAATTTAAGTTGTACGGGTGATCTATGTAAAAATCTGAAAAACGTGAAAAATAGGAAAACCTTGCTGAAACTACCAATAAAACAAAAAGAACGAGAATAGTAACAAGATTTTCAGTATTAAAGTGTTTGCGCAATGTACGCAAACAGCCCTTACATCAACTTTCCTAATACCGTTTTTCTTAATAACTTTTTTGTTTTCAGGCGGATTTGGAGGTTCGACCACTCTGAACTAATGGGACGACGAGCTGGACAATAATAATGAATAAAAACTAGGGGTAAGTATAGAAATTTAAAAACTTTTAGAACAAACTTTTGATTTTACGCTGATTTACAAGTATTACTAGGGATGTTTTGTGAAAAACTGAAACTAAATGAAAAGCTAGGGGGGTGTTTAGGGTCTCGTAAGAAGCCCCTCGGTTAGTTTTAATAATCTATATCAAAATATGAAACCACCTTAGTACATAAAGTTATTGTTATACACAAAGAAAGTGTTTGTCAATTTAAGTTGTACGGGTGATCTATGTAAAAATCTGAAAAACGTGAAAAATAGGAAAACCTTGCTGAAACTACCAATAAAACAAAAAGAACGAGAATAGTAACAAGATTTTCAGTATTAAAGTGTTTGCGCAATGTACGCAAACAGCCCTTACATCAACTTTCCTAATACCGTTTTTCTTAATAACTTTTTTGTTTTCAGGCGGATTTGGAGGTTCGACCACTCTGAAGGAATGGGACGACGAGCTGGACAATAATAATGAATAAAAACTAGGGGTAAGTATAGAAATTTAAAAACTTTTAGAACAAACTTTTGATTTTACGCTGATTTACAAGTATTACTAGGGATGTTTTGTGAAAAACTGAAACTAAATGAAAAGCTAGGGGGGTGTTTAGGGTCTCGTAAGAAGCCCCTCGGTTAGTTTTAATAATCTATATCAAAATATGAAACCACCTTAGTACATAAAGTTATTGTTATACACAAAGAAAGTGTTTGTCAATTTAAGTTGTACGGGTGATCTATGTAAAAATCTGAAAAACGTGAAAAATAGGAAAACCTTGCTGAAACTACCAATAAAACAAAAAGAACGAGAATAGTAACAAGATTTTCAGTATTAAAGTGTTTGCGCAATGTACGCAAACAGCCCTTACATCAACTTTCCTAATACCGTTTTTCTTAATAACTTTTTTGTTTTCAGGCGGATTTGGAGGTTCGACCACTCTGAAGGAATGGGACGACGAGCTGGACAATAATAATGAATAAAAACTAGGGGTAAGTATAGAAATTTAAAAACTTTTAGAACAAACTTTTGATTTTACGCTGATTTACAAGTATTACTAGGGATGTTTTGTGAAAAACTGAAACTAAATGAAAAGCTAGGGGGGTGTTTAGGGTCTCGTAAGAAGCCCCTCGGTTAGTTTTAATAATCTATATCAAAATATGAAACCACCTTAGTACATAAAGTTATTGTTATACACAAAGAAAGTGTTTGTCAATTTAAGTTGTACGGGTGATCTATGTAAAAATCTGAAAAACGTGAAAAATAGGAAAACCTTGCTGAAACTACCAATAAAACAAAAAGAACGAGAATAGTAACAAGATTTTCAGTATTAAAGTGTTTGCGCAATGTACGCAAACAGCCCTTACATCAACTTTCCTAATACCGTTTTTCTTAATAACTTTTTTGTTTTCAGGCGGATTTGGAGGTTCGACCACTCTGAAGGAATGGGACGACGAGCTGGACAATAATAATGAATAAAAACTAGGGGTAAGTATAGAAATTTAAAAACTTTTAGAACAAACTTTTGATTTTACGCTGATTTACAAGTATTACTAGGGATGTTTTGTGAAAAACTGAAACTAAATGAAAAGCTAGGGGGGTGTTTAGGGTCTCGTAAGAAGCCCCTCGGTTAGTTTTAATAATCTATATCAAAATATGAAACCACCTTAGTACATAAAGTTATTGTTATACACAAAGAAAGTGTTTGTCAATTTAAGTTGTACGGGTGATCTATGTAAAAATCTGAAAAACGTGAAAAATAGGAAAACCTTGCTGAAACTACCAATAAAACAAAAAGAACGAGAATAGTAACAAGATTTTCAGTATTAAAGTGTTTGCGCAATGTACGCAAACAGCCCTTACATCAACTTTCCTAATACCGTTTTTCTTAATAACTTTTTTGTTTTCAGGCGGATTTGGAGGTTCGACCACTCTGAAGGAATGGGACGACGAGCTGGACAATAATAATGAATAAAAACTAGGGGTAAGTATAGAAATTTAAAAACTTTTAGAACAAACTTTTGATTTTACGCTGATTTACAAGTATTACTAGGGATGTTTTGTGAAAAACTGAAACTAAATGAAAAGCTAGGGGGGTGTTTAGGGTCTCGTAAGAAGCCCCTCGGTTAGTTTTAATAATCTATATCAAAATATGAAACCACCTTAGTACATAAAGTTATTGTTATACACAAAGAAAGTGTTTGTCAATTTAAGTTGTACGGGTGATCTATGTAAAAATCTGAAAAACGTGAAAAATAGGAAAACCTTGCTGAAACTACCAATAAAACAAAAAGAACGAGAATAGTAACAAGATTTTCAGTATTAAAGTGTTTGCGCAATGTACGCAAACAGCCCTTACATCAACTTTCCTAATACCGTTTTTCTTAATAACTTTTTTGTTTTCAGGCGGATTTGGAGGTTCGACCACTCTGAAGGAATGGGACGACGAGCTGGACAATAATAATGAATAAAAACTAGGGGTAAGTATAGAAATTTAAAAACTTTTAGAACAAACTTTTGATTTTACGCTGATTTACAAGTATTACTAGGGATGTTTTGTGAAAAACTGAAACTAAATGAAAAGCTAGGGGGGTGTTTAGGGTCTCGTAAGAAGCCCCTCGGTTAGTTTTAATAATCTATATCAAAATATGAAACCACCTTAGTACATAAAGTTATTGTTATACACAAAGAAAGTGTTTGTCAATTTAAGTTGTACGGGTGATCTATGTAAAAATCTGAAAAACGTGAAAAATAGGAAAACCTTGCTGAAACTACCAATAAAACAAAAAGAACGAGAATAGTAACAAGATTTTCAGTATTAAAGTGTTTGCGCAATGTACGCAAACAGCCCTTACATCAACTTTCCTAATACCGTTTTTCTTAATAACTTTTTTGTTTTCAGGCGGATTTGGAGGTTCGACCACTCTGAAGGAATGGGACGACGAGCTGGACAATAATAATGAATAAAAACTAGGGGTAAGTATAGAAATTTAAAAACTTTTAGAACAAACTTTTGATTTTACGCTGATTTACAAGTATTACTAGGGATGTTTTGTGAAAAACTGAAACTAAATGAAAAGCTAGGGGGGTGTTTAGGGTCTCGTAAGAAGCCCCTCGGTTAGTTTTAATAATCTATATCAAAATATGAAACCACCTTAGTACATAAAGTTATTGTTATACACAAAGAAAGTGTTTGTCAATTTAAGTTGTACGGGTGATCTATGTAAAAATCTGAAAAACGTGAAAAATAGGAAAACCTTGCTGAAACTACCAATAAAACAAAAAGAACGAGAATAGTAACAAGATTTTCAGTATTAAAGTGTTTGCGCAATGTACGCAAACAGCCCTTACATCAACTTTCCTAATACCGTTTTTCTTAATAACTTTTTTGTTTTCAGGCGGATTTGGAGGTTCGACCACTCTGAAGGAATGGGACGACGAGCTGGACAATAATAATGAATAAAAACTAGGGGTAAGTATAGAAATTTAAAAACTTTTAGAACAAACTTTTGATTTTACGCTGATTTACAAGTATTACTAGGGATGTTTTGTGAAAAACTGAAACTAAATGAAAAGCTAGGGGGGTGTTTAGGGTCTCGTAAGAAGCCCCTCGGTTAGTTTTAATAATCTATATCAAAATATGAAACCACCTTAGTACATAAAGTTATTGTTATACACAAAGAAAGTGTTTGTCAATTTAAGTTGTACGGGTGATCTATGTAAAAATCTGAAAAACGTGAAAAATAGGAAAACCTTGCTGAAACTACCAATAAAACAAAAAGAACGAGAATAGTAACAAGATTTTCAGTATTAAAGTGTTTGCGCAATGTACGCAAACAGCCCTTACATCAACTTTCCTAATACCGTTTTTCTTAATAACTTTTTTGTTTTCAGGCGGATTTGGAGGTTCGACCACTCTGAAGGAATGGGACGACGAGCTGGACAATAATAATGAATAAAAACTAGGGGTAAGTATAGAAATTTTAAAACTTTTAGAACAAACTTTTGATTTTACGCTGATTTACAAGTATTACTAGGGATGTTTTGTGAAAAACTGAAACTAAATGAAAAGCTAGGGGGGTGTTTAGGGTCTCGTAAGAAGCCCCTCGGTTAGTTTTAATAATCTATATCAAAATATGAAACCACCTTAGTACATAAAGTTATTGTTATACACAAAGAAAGTGTTTGTCAATTTAAGTTGTACGGGTGATCTATGTAAAAATCTGAAAAACGTGAAAAATAGGAAAACCTTGCTGAAACTACCAATAAAACAAAAAGAACGAGAATAGTAACAAGATTTTCAGTATTAAAGTGTTTGCGCAATGTACGCAAACAGCCCTTACATCAACTTTCCTAATACCGTTTTTCTTAATAACTTTTTTGTTTTCAGGCGGATTTGGAGGTTCGACCACTCTGAAGGAATGGGACGACGAGCTGGACAATAATAATGAATAAAAACTAGGGGTAAGTATAGAAATTTAAAAACTTTTAGAACAAACTTTTGATTTTACGCTGATTTACAAGTATTACTAGGGATGTTTTGTGAAAAACTGAAACTAAATGAAAAGCTAGGGGGGTGTTTAGGGTCTCGTAAGAAACCCCTCGGTTAGTTTTAATAATCTATATCAAAATATGAAACCACCTTAGTACATAAAGTTATTGTTATACACAAAGAAAGTGTTTGTCAATTTAAGTTGTACGGGTGATCTATGTAAAAATCTGAAAAACGTGAAAAATAGGAAAACCTTGCTGAAACTACCAATAAAACAAAAAGAACGAGAATAGTAACAAGATTTTCAGTATTAAAGTGTTTGCGCAATGTACGCAAACAGCCCTTACATCAACTTTCCTAATACCGTTTTTCTTAATAACTTTTTTGTTTTCAGGCGGATTTGGAGGTTCGACCACTCTGAAGGAATGGGACGACGAGCTGGACAATAATAATGAATAAAAACTAGGGGTAAGTATAGAAATTTAAAAACTTTTAGAACAAACTTTTGATTTTACGCTGATTTACAAGTATTACTAGGGATGTTTTGTGAAAAACTGAAACTAAATGAAAAGCTAGGGGGGTGTTTAGGGTCTCGTAAGAAGCCCCTCGGTTAGTTTTAATAATCTATATCAAAATATGAAACCACCTTAGTACATAAAGTTATTGTTATACACAAAGAAAGTGTTTGTCAATTTAAGTTGTACGGGTGATCTATGTAAAAATCTGAAAAACGTGAAAAATAGGAAAACCTTGCTGAAACTACCAATAAAACAAAAAGAACGAGAATAGTAACAAGATTTTCAGTATTAAAGTGTTTGCGCAATGTACGCAAACAGCCCTTACATCAACTTTCCTAATACCGTTTTTCTTAATAACTTTTTTGTTTTCAGGCGGATTTGGAGGTTCGACCACTCTGAAGGAATGGGACGACGAGCTGGACAATAATAATGAATAAAAACTAGGGGTAAGTATAGAAATTTAAAAACTTTTAGAACAAACTTTTGATTTTACGCTGATTTACAAGTATTACTAGGGATGTTTTGTGAAAAACTGAAACTAAATGAAAAGCTAGGGGGGTGTTTAGGGTCTCGTAAGAAGCCCCTCGGTTAGTTTTAGTAATCTATATCAAAATATGAAACCACCTTAGTACATAAAGTTATTGTTATACACAAAGAAAGTGTTTGTCAATTTAAGTTGTACGGGTGATCTATGTAAAAATCTGAAAAACGTGAAAAATAGGAAAACCTTGCTGAAACTACCAATAAAACAAAAAGAACGAGAATAGTAACAAGATTTTCAGTATTAAAGTGTTTGCGCAATGTACGCAAACAGCCCTTACATCAACTTTCCTAATACCGTTTTTCTTAATAACTTTTTTGTTTTCAGGCGGATTTGGAGGTTCGACCACTCTGAAGGAATGGGACGACGAGCTGGACAATAATAATGAATAAAAACTAGGGGTAAGTATAGAAATTTAAAAACTTTTAGAACAAACTTTTGATTTTACGCTGATTTACAAGTATTACTAGGGATGTTTTGTGAAAAACTGAAACTAAATGAAAAGCTAGGGGGGTGTTTAGGGTCTCGTAAGAAGCCCCTCGGTTAGTTTTAATAATCTATATCAAAATATGAAACCACCTTAGTACATAAAGTTATTGTTATACACAAAGAAAGTGTTTGTCAATTTAAGTTGTACGGGTGATCTATGTAAAAATCTGAAAAACGTGAAAAATAGGAAAACCTTGCTGAAACTACCAATAAAACAAAAAGAACGAGAATAGTAACAAGATTTTCAGTATTAAAGTGTTTGCGCAATGTACGCAAACAGCCCTTACATCAACTTTCCTAATACCGTTTTTCTTAATAACTTTTTTGTTTTCAGGCGGATTTGGAGGTTCGACCACTCTGAAGGAATGGGACGACGAGCTGGACAATAATAATGAATAAAAACTAGGGGTAAGTATAGAAATTTAAAAACTTTTAGAACAAACTTTTGATTTTACGCTGATTTACAAGTATTACTAGGGATGTTTTGTGAAAAACTGAAACTAAATGAAAAGCTAGGGGGGTGTTTAGGGTCTCGTAAGAAGCCCCTCGGTTAGTTTTAATAATCTATATCAAAATATGAAACCACCTTAGTACATAAAGTTATTGTTATACACAAAGAAAGTGTTTGTCAATTTAAGTTGTACGGGTGATCTATGTAAAAATCTGAAAAACGTGAAAAATAGGAAAACCTTGCTGAAACTACCAATAAAACAAAAAGAACGAGAATAGTAACAAGATTTTCAGTATTAAAGTGTTTGCGCAATGTACGCAAACAGCCCTTACATCAACTTTCCTAATACCGTTTTTCTTAATAACTTTTTTGTTTTCAGGCGGATTTGGAGGTTCGACCACTCTGAAGGAATGGGACGACGAGCTGGACAATAATAATGAATAAAAACTAGGGGTAAGTATAGAAATTTAAAAACTTTTAGAACAAACTTTTGATTTTACGCTGATTTACAAGTATTACTAGGGATGTTTTGTGAAAAACTGAAACTAAATGAAAAGCTAGGGGGGTGTTTAGGGTCTCGTAAGAAGCCCCTCGGTTAGTTTTAGTAATCTATATCAAAATATGAAACCACCTTAGTACATAAAGTTATTGTTATACACAAAGAAAGTGTTTGTCAATTTAAGTTGTACGGGTGATCTATGTAAAAATCTGAAAAACGTGAAAAATAGGAAAACCTTGCTGAAACTACCAATAAAACAAAAAGAACGAGAATAGTAACAAGATTTTCAGTATTAAAGTGTTTGCGCAATGTACGCAAACAGCCCTTACATCAACTTTCCTAATACCGTTTTTCTTAATAACTTTTTTGTTTTCAGGCGGATTTGGAGGTTCGACCACTCTGAAGGAATGGGACGACGAGCTGGACAATAATAATGAATAAAAACTAGGGGTAAGTATAGAAATTTAAAAACTTTTAGAACAAACTTTTGATTTTACGCTGATTTACAAGTATTACTAGGGATGTTTTGTGAAAAACTGAAACTAAATGAAAAGCTAGGGGGGTGTTTAGGGTCTCGTAAGAAGCCCCTCGGTTAGTTTTAATAATCTATATCAAAATATGAAACCACCTTAGTACATAAAGTTATTGTTATACACAAAGAAAGTGTTTGTCAATTTAAGTTGTACGGGTGATCTATGTAAAAATCTGAAAAACGTGAAAAATAGGAAAACCTTGCTGAAACTACCAATAAAACAAAAAGAACGAGAATAGTAACAAGATTTTCAGTATTAAAGTGTTTGCGCAATGTACGCAAACAGCCCTTACATCAACTTTCCTAATACCGTTTTTCTTAATAACTTTTTTGTTTTCAGGCGGATTTGGAGGTTCGACCACTCTGAAGGAATGGGACGACGAGCTGGACAATAATAATGAATAAAAACTAGGGGTAAGTATAGAAATTTAAAAACTTTTAGAACAAACTTTTGATTTTACGCTGATTTACAAGTATTACTAGGGATGTTTTGTGAAAAACTGAAACTAAATGAAAAGCTAGGGGGGTGTTTAGGGTCTCGTAAGAAACCCCTCGGTTAGTTTTAATAATCTATATCAAAATATGAAACCACCTTAGTACATAAAGTTATTGTTATACACAAAGAAAGTGTTTGTCAATTTAAGTTGTACGGGTGATCTATGTAAAAATCTGAAAAACGTGAAAAATAGGAAAACCTTGCTGAAACTACCAATAAAACAAAAAGAACGAGAATAGTAACAAGATTTTCAGTATTAAAGTGTTTGCGCAATGTACGCAAACAGCCCTTACATCAACTTTCCTAATACCGTTTTTCTTAATAACTTTTTTGTTTTCAGGCGGATTTGGAGGTTCGACCACTCTGAAGGAATGGGACGACGAGCTGGACAATAATAATGAATAAAAACTAGGGGTAAGTATAGAAATTTAAAAACTTTTAGAACAAACTTTTGATTTTACGCTGATTTACAAGTATTACTAGGGATGTTTTGTGAAAAACTGAAACTAAATGAAAAGCTAGGGGGGTGTTTAGGGTCTCGTAAGAAGCCCCTCGGTTAGTTTTAATAATCTATATCAAAATATGAAACCACCTTAGTACATAAAGTTATTGTTATACACAAAGAAAGTGTTTGTCAATTTAAGTTGTACGGGTGATCTATGTAAAAATCTGAAAAACGTGAAAAATAGGAAAACCTTGCTGAAACTACCAATAAAACAAAAAGAACGAGAATAGTAACAAGATTTTCAGTATTAAAGTGTTTGCGCAATGTACGCAAACAGCCCTTACATCAACTTTCCTAATACCGTTTTTCTTAATAACTTTTTTGTTTTCAGGCGGATTTGGAGGTTCGACCACTCTGAAGGAATGGGACGACGAGCTGGACAATAATAATGAATAAAAACTAGGGGTAAGTATAGAAATTTAAAAACTTTTAGAACAAACTTTTGATTTTACGCTGATTTACAAGTATTACTAGGGATGTTTTGTGAAAAACTGAAACTAAATGAAAAGCTAGGGGGGTGTTTAGGGTCTCGTAAGAAGCCCCTCGGTTAGTTTTAGTAATCTATATCAAAATATGAAACCACCTTAGTACATAAAGTTATTGTTATACACAAAGAAAGTGTTTGTCAATTTAAGTTGTACGGGTGATCTATGTAAAAATCTGAAAAACGTGAAAAATAGGAAAACCTTGCTGAAACTACCAATAAAACAAAAAGAACGAGAATAGTAACAAGATTTTCAGTATTAAAGTGTTTGCGCAATGTACGCAAACAGCCCTTACATCAACTTTCCTAATACCGTTTTTCTTAATAACTTTTTTGTTTTCAGGCGGATTTGGAGGTTCGACCACTCTGAAGGAATGGGACGACGAGCTGGACAATAATAATGAATAAAAACTAGGGGTAAGTATAGAAATTTAAAAACTTTTAGAACAAACTTTTGATTTTACGCTGATTTACAAGTATTACTAGGGATGTTTTGTGAAAAACTGAAACTAAATGAAAAGCTAGGGGGGTGTTTAGGGTCTCGTAAGAAGCCCCTCGGTTAGTTTTAATAATCTATATCAAAATATGAAACCACCTTAGTACATAAAGTTATTGTTATACACAAAGAAAGTGTTTGTCAATTTAAGTTGTACGGGTGATCTATGTAAAAATCTGAAAAACGTGAAAAATAGGAAAACCTTGCTGAAACTACCAATAAAACAAAAAGAACGAGAATAGTAACAAGATTTTCAGTATTAAAGTGTTTGCGCAATGTACGCAAACAGCCCTTACATCAACTTTCCTAATACCGTTTTTCTTAATAACTTTTTTGTTTTCAGGCGGATTTGGAGGTTCGACCACTCTGAAGGAATGGGACGACGAGCTGGACAATAATAATGAATAAAAACTAGGGGTAAGTATAGAAATTTAAAAACTTTTAGAACAAACTTTTGATTTTACGCTGATTTACAAGTATTACTAGGGATGTTTTGTGAAAAACTGAAACTAAATGAAAAGCTAGGGGGGTGTTTAGGGTCTCGTAAGAAGCCCCTCGGTTAGTTTTAATAATCTATATCAAAATATGAAACCACCTTAGTACATAAAGTTATTGTTATACACAAAGAAAGTGTTTGTCAATTTAAGTTGTACGGGTGATCTATGTAAAAATCTGAAAAACGTGAAAAATAGGAAAACCTTGCTGAAACTACCAATAAAACAAAAAGAACGAGAATAGTAACAAGATTTTCAGTATTAAAGTGTTTGCGCAATGTACGCAAACAGCCCTTACATCAACTTTCCTAATACCGTTTTTCTTAATAACTTTTTTGTTTTCAGGCGGATTTGGAGGTTCGACCACTCTGAAGGAATGGGACGACGAGCTGGACAATAATAATGAATAAAAACTAGGGGTAAGTATAGAAATTTAAAAACTTTTAGAACAAACTTTTGATTTTACGCTGATTTACAAGTATTACTAGGGATGTTTTGTGAAAAACTGAAACTAAATGAAAAGCTAGGGGGGTGTTTAGGGTCTCGTAAGAAGCCCCTCGGTTAGTTTTAATAATCTATATCAAAATATGAAACCACCTTAGTACATAAAGTTATTGTTATACACAAAGAAAGTGTTTGTCAATTTAAGTTGTACGGGTGATCTATGTAAAAATCTGAAAAACGTGAAAAATAGGAAAACCTTGCTGAAACTACCAATAAAACAAAAAGAACGAGAATAGTAACAAGATTTTCAGTATTAAAGTGTTTGCGCAATGTACGCAAACAGCCCTTACATCAACTTTCCTAATACCGTTTTTCTTAATAACTTTTTTGTTTTCAGGCGGATTTGGAGGTTCGACCACTCTGAAGGAATGGGACGACGAGCTGGACAATAATAATGAATAAAAACTAGGGGTAAGTATAGAAATTTAAAAACTTTTAGAACAAACTTTTGATTTTACGCTGATTTACAAGTATTACTAGGGATGTTTTGTGAAAAACTGAAACTAAATGAAAAGCTAGGGGGGTGTTTAGGGTCTCGTAAGAAGCCCCTCGGTTAGTTTTAATAATCTATATCAAAATATGAAACCACCTTAGTACATAAAGTTATTGTTATACACAAAGAAAGTGTTTGTCAATTTAAGTTGTACGGGTGATCTATGTAAAAATCTGAAAAACGTGAAAAATAGGAAAACCTTGCTGAAACTACCAATAAAACAAAAAGAACGAGAATAGTAACAAGATTTTCAGTATTAAAGTGTTTGCGCAATGTACGCAAACAGCCCTTACATCAACTTTCCTAATACCGTTTTTCTTAATAACTTTTTTGTTTTCAGGCGGATTTGGAGGTTCGACCACTCTGAAGGAATGGGACGACGAGCTGGACAATAATAATGAATAAAAACTAGGGGTAAGTATAGAAATTTAAAAACTTTTAGAACAAACTTTTGATTTTACGCTGATTTACAAGTATTACTAGGGATGTTTTGTGAAAAACTGAAACTAAATGAAAAGCTAGGGGGGTGTTTAGGGTCTCGTAAGAAGCCCCTCGGTTAGTTTTAATAATCTATATCAAAATATGAAACCACCTTAGTACATAAAGTTATTGTTATACACAAAGAAAGTGTTTGTCAATTTAAGTTGTACGGGTGATCTATGTAAAAATCTGAAAAACGTGAAAAATAGGAAAACCTTGCTGAAACTACCAATAAAACAAAAAGAACGAGAATAGTAACAAGATTTTCAGTATTAAAGTGTTTGCGCAATGTACGCAAACAGCCCTTACATCAACTTTCCTAATACCGTTTTTCTTAATAACTTTTTTGTTTTCAGGCGGATTTGGAGGTTCGACCACTCTGAAGGAATGGGACGACGAGCTGGACAATAATAATGAATAAAAACTAGGGGTAAGTATAGAAATTTAAAAACTTTTAGAACAAACTTTTGATTTTACGCTGATTTACAAGTATTACTAGGGATGTTTTGTGAAAAACTGAAACTAAATGAAAAGCTAGGGGGGTGTTTAGGGTCTCGTAAGAAGCCCCTCGGTTAGTTTTAATAATCTATATCAAAATATGAAACCACCTTAGTACATAAAGTTATTGTTATACACAAAGAAAGTGTTTGTCAATTTAAGTTGTACGGGTGATCTATGTAAAAATCTGAAAAACGTGAAAAATAGGAAAACCTTGCTGAAACTACCAATAAAACAAAAAGAACGAGAATAGTAACAAGATTTTCAGTATTAAAGTGTTTGCGCAATGTACGCAAACAGCCCTTACATCAACTTTCCTAATACCGTTTTTCTTAATAACTTTTTTGTTTTCAGGCGGATTTGGAGGTTCGACCACTCTGAAGGAATGGGACGACGAGCTGGACAATAATAATGAATAAAAACTAGGGGTAAGTATAGAAATTTAAAAACTTTTAGAACAAACTTTTGATTTTACGCTGATTTACAAGTATTACTAGGGATGTTTTGTGAAAAACTGAAACTAAATGAAAAGCTAGGGGGGTGTTTAGGGTCTCGTAAGAAGCCCCTCGGTTAGTTTTAATAATCTATATCAAAATATGAAACCACCTTAGTACATAAAGTTATTGTTATACACAAAGAAAGTGTTTGTCAATTTAAGTTGTACGGGTGATCTATGTAAAAATCTGAAAAACGTGAAAAATAGGAAAACCTTGCTGAAACTACCAATAAAACAAAAAGAACGAGAATAGTAACAAGATTTTCAGTATTAAAGTGTTTGCGCAATGTACGCAAACAGCCCTTACATCAACTTTCCTAATACCGTTTTTCTTAATAACTTTTTTGTTTTCAGGCGGATTTGGAGGTTCGACCACTCTGAAGGAATGGGACGACGAGCTGGACAATAATAATGAATAAAAACTAGGGGTAAGTATAGAAATTTAAAAACTTTTAGAACAAACTTTTGATTTTACGCTGATTTACAAGTATTACTAGGGATGTTTTGTGAAAAACTGAAACTAAATGAAAAGCTAGGGGGGTGTTTAGGGTCTCGTAAGAAGCCCCTCGGTTAGTTTTAATAATCTATATCAAAATATGAAACCACCTTAGTACATAAAGTTATTGTTATACACAAAGAAAGTGTTTGTCAATTTAAGTTGTACGGGTGATCTATGTAAAAATCTGAAAAACGTGAAAAATAGGAAAACCTTGCTGAAACTACCAATAAAACAAAAAGAACGAGAATAGTAACAAGATTTTCAGTATTAAAGTGTTTGCGCAATGTACGCAAACAGCCCTTACATCAACTTTCCTAATACCGTTTTTCTTAATAACTTTTTTGTTTTCAGGCGGATTTGGAGGTTCGACCACTCTGAAGGAATGGGACGACGAGCTGGACAATAATAATGAATAAAAACTAGGGGTAAGTATAGAAATTTAAAAACTTTTAGAACAAACTTTTGATTTTACGCTGATTTACAAGTATTACTAGGGATGTTTTGTGAAAAACTGAAACTAAATGAAAAGCTAGGGGGGTGTTTAGGGTCTCGTAAGAAGCCCCTCGGTTAGTTTTAATAATCTATATCAAAATATGAAACCACCTTAGTACATAAAGTTATTGTTATACACAAAGAAAGTGTTTGTCAATTTAAGTTGTACGGGTGATCTATGTAAAAATCTGAAAAACGTGAAAAATAGGAAAACCTTGCTGAAACTACCAATAAAACAAAAAGAACGAGAATAGTAACAAGATTTTCAGTATTAAAGTGTTTGCGCAATGTACGCAAACAGCCCTTACATCAACTTTCCTAATACCGTTTTTCTTAATAACTTTTTTGTTTTCAGGCGGATTTGGAGGTTCGACCACTCTGAAGGAATGGGACGACGAGCTGGACAATAATAATGAATAAAAACTAGGGGTAAGTATAGAAATTTAAAAACTTTTAGAACAAACTTTTGATTTTACGCTGATTTACAAGTATTACTAGGGATGTTTTGTGAAAAACTGAAACTAAATGAAAAGCTAGGGGGGTGTTTAGGGTCTCGTAAGAAGCCCCTCGGTTAGTTTTAATAATCTATATCAAAATATGAAACCACCTTAGTACATAAAGTTATTGTTATACACAAAGAAAGTGTTTGTCAATTTAAGTTGTACGGGTGATCTATGTAAAAATCTGAAAAACGTGAAAAATAGGAAAACCTTGCTGAAACTACCAATAAAACAAAAAGAACGAGAATAGTAACAAGATTTTCAGTATTAAAGTGTTTGCGCAATGTACGCAAACAGCCCTTACATCAACTTTCCTAATACCGTTTTTCTTAATAACTTTTTTGTTTTCAGGCGGATTTGGAGGTTCGACCACTCTGAAGGAATGGGACGACGAGCTGGACAATAATAATGAATAAAAACTAGGGGTAAGTATAGAAATTTAAAAACTTTTAGAACAAACTTTTGATTTTACGCTGATTTACAAGTATTACTAGGGATGTTTTGTGAAAAACTGAAACTAAATGAAAAGCTAGGGGGGTGTTTAGGGTCTCGTAAGAAGCCCCTCGGTTAGTTTTAATAATCTATATCAAAATATGAAACCACCTTAGTACATAAAGTTATTGTTATACACAAAGAAAGTGTTTGTCAATTTAAGTTGTACGGGTGATCTATGTAAAAATCTGAAAAACGTGAAAAATAGGAAAACCTTGCTGAAACTACCAATAAAACAAAAAGAACGAGAATAGTAACAAGATTTTCAGTATTAAAGTGTTTGCGCAATGTACGCAAACAGCCCTTACATCAACTTTCCTAATACCGTTTTTCTTAATAACTTTTTTGTTTTCAGGCGGATTTGGAGGTTCGACCACTCTGAAGGAATGGGACGACGAGCTGGACAATAATAATGAATAAAAACTAGGGGTAAGTATAGAAATTTAAAAACTTTTAGAACAAACTTTTGATTTTACGCTGATTTACAAGTATTACTAGGGATGTTTTGTGAAAAACTGAAACTAAATGAAAAGCTAGGGGGGTGTTTAGGGTCTCGTAAGAAGCCCCTCGGTTAGTTTTAATAATCTATATCAAAATATGAAACCACCTTAGTACATAAAGTTATTGTTATACACAAAGAAAGTGTTTGTCAATTTAAGTTGTACGGGTGATCTATGTAAAAATCTGAAAAACGTGAAAAATAGGAAAACCTTGCTGAAACTACCAATAAAACAAAAAGAACGAGAATAGTAACAAGATTTTCAGTATTAAAGTGTTTGCGCAATGTACGCAAACAGCCCTTACATCAACTTTCCTAATACCGTTTTTCTTAATAACTTTTTTGTTTTCAGGCGGATTTGGAGGTTCGACCACTCTGAAGGAATGGGACGACGAGCTGGACAATAATAATGAATAAAAACTAGGGGTAAGTATAGAAATTTAAAAACTTTTAGAACAAACTTTTGATTTTACGCTGATTTACAAGTATTACTAGGGATGTTTTGTGAAAAACTGAAACTAAATGAAAAGCTAGGGGGGTGTTTAGGGTCTCGTAAGAAGCCCCTCGGTTAGTTTTAATAATCTATATCAAAATATGAAACCACCTTAGTACATAAAGTTATTGTTATACACAAAGAAAGTGTTTGTCAATTTAAGTTGTACGGGTGATCTATGTAAAAATCTGAAAAACGTGAAAAATAGGAAAACCTTGCTGAAACTACCAATAAAACAAAAAGAACGAGAATAGTAACAAGATTTTCAGTATTAAAGTGTTTGCGCAATGTACGCAAACAGCCCTTACATCAACTTTCCTAATACCGTTTTTCTTAATAACTTTTTTGTTTTCAGGCGGATTTGGAGGTTCGACCACTCTGAAGGAATGGGACGACGAGCTGGACAATAATAATGAATAAAAACTAGGGGTAAGTATAGAAATTTAAAAACTTTTAGAACAAACTTTTGATTTTACGCTGTTTTACAAGTATTACTAGGGATGTTTTGTGAAAAACTGAAACTAAATGAAAAGCTAGGGGGGTGTTTAGGGTCTCGTAAGAAGCCCCTCGGTTAGTTTTAATAATCTATATCAAAATATGAAACCACCTTAGTACATAAAGTTATTGTTATACACAAAGAAAGTGTTTGTCAATTTAAGTTGTACGGGTGATCTATGTAAAAATCTGAAAAACGTGAAAAATAGGAAAACCTTGCTGAAACTACCAATAAAACAAAAAGAACGAGAATAGTAACAAGATTTTCAGTATTAAAGTGTTTGCGCAATGTACGCAAACAGCCCTTACATCAACTTTCCTAATACCGTTTTTCTTAATAACTTTTTTGTTTTCAGGCGGATTTGGAGGTTCGACCACTCTGAAGGAATGGGACGACGAGCTGGACAATAATAATGAATAAAAACTAGGGGTAAGTATAGAAATTTAAAAACTTTTAGAACAAACTTTTGATTTTACGCTGATTTACAAGTATTACTAGGGATGTTTTGTGAAAAACTGAAACTAAATGAAAAGCTAGGGGGGTGTTTAGGGTCTCGTAAGAAGCCCCTCGGTTAGTTTTAATAATCTATATCAAAATATGAAACCACCTTAGTACATAAAGTTATTGTTATACACAAAGAAAGTGTTTGTCAATTTAAGTTGTACGGGTGATCTATGTAAAAATCTGAAAAACGTGAAAAATAGGAAAACCTTGCTGAAACTACCAATAAAACAAAAAGAACGAGAATAGTAACAAGATTTTCAGTATTAAAGTGTTTGCGCAATGTACGCAAACAGCCCTTACATCAACTTTCCTAATACCGTTTTTCTTAATAACTTTTTTGTTTTCAGGCGGATTTGGAGGTTCGACCACTCTGAAGGAATGGGACGACGAGCTGGACAATAATAATGAATAAAAACTAGGGGTAAGTATAGAAATTTAAAAACTTTTAGAACAAACTTTTGATTTTACGCTGATTTACAAGTATTACTAGGGATGTTTTGTGAAAAACTGAAACTAAATGAAAAGCTAGGGGGGTGTTTAGGGTCTCGTAAGAAGCCCCTCGGTTAGTTTTAATAATCTATATCAAAATATGAAACCACCTTAGTACATAAAGTTATTGTTATACACAAAGAAAGTGTTTGTCAATTTAAGTTGTACGGGTGATCTATGTAAAAATCTGAAAAACGTGAAAAATAGGAAAACCTTGCTGAAACTACCAATAAAACAAAAAGAACGAGAATAGTAACAAGATTTTCAGTATTAAAGTGTTTGCGCAATGTACGCAAACAGCCCTTACATCAACTTTCCTAATACCGTTTTTCTTAATAACTTTTTTGTTTTCAGGCGGATTTGGAGGTTCGACCACTCTGAAGGAATGGGACGACGAGCTGGACAATAATAATGAATAAAAACTAGGGGTAAGTATAGAAATTTAAAAACTTTTAGAACAAACTTTTGATTTTACGCTGATTTACAAGTATTACTAGGGATGTTTTGTGAAAAACTGAAACTAAATGAAAAGCTAGGGGGGTGTTTAGGGTCTCGTAAGAAGCCCCTCGGTTAGTTTTAATAATCTATATCAAAATATGAAACCACCTTAGTACATAAAGTTATTGTTATACACAAAGAAAGTGTTTGTCAATTTAAGTTGTACGGGTGATCTATGTAAAAATCTGAAAAACGTGAAAAATAGGAAAACCTTGCTGAAACTACCAATAAAACAAAAAGAACGAGAATAGTAACAAGATTTTCAGTATTAAAGTGTTTGCGCAATGTACGCAAACAGCCCTTACATCAACTTTCCTAATACCGTTTTTCTTAATAACTTTTTTGTTTTCAGGCGGATTTGGAGGTTCGACCACTCTGAAGGAATGGGACGACGAGCTGGACAATAATAATGAATAAAAACTAGGGGTAAGTATAGAAATTTAAAAACTTTTAGAACAAACTTTTGATTTTACGCTGATTTACAAGTATTACTAGGGATGTTTTGTGAAAAACTGAAACTAAATGAAAAGCTAGGGGGGTGTTTAGGGTCTCGTAAGAAGCCCCTCGGTTAGTTTTAATAATCTATATCAAAATATGAAACCACCTTAGTACATAAAGTTATTGTTATACACAAAGAAAGTGTTTGTCAATTTAAGTTGTACGGGTGATCTATGTAAAAATCTGAAAAACGTGAAAAATAGGAAAACCTTGCTGAAACTACCAATAAAACAAAAAGAACGAGAATAGTAACAAGATTTTCAGTATTAAAGTGTTTGCGCAATGTACGCAAACAGCCCTTACATCAACTTTCCTAATACCGTTTTTCTTAATAACTTTTTTGTTTTCAGGCGGATTTGGAGGTTCGACCACTCTGAAGGAATGGGACGACGAGCTGGACAATAATAATGAATAAAAACTAGGGGTAAGTATAGAAATTTAAAAACTTTTAGAACAAACTTTTGATTTTACGCTGATTTACAAGTATTACTAGGGATGTTTTGTGAAAAACTGAAACTAAATGAAAAGCTAGGGGGGTGTTTAGGGTCTCGTAAGAAGCCCCTCGGTTAGTTTTAATAATCTATATCAAAATATGAAACCACCTTAGTACATAAAGTTATTGTTATACACAAAGAAAGTGTTTGTCAATTTAAGTTGTACGGGTGATCTATGTAAAAATCTGAAAAACGTGAAAAATAGGAAAACCTTGCTGAAACTACCAATAAAACAAAAAGAACGAGAATAGTAACAAGATTTTCAGTATTAAAGTGTTTGCGCAATGTACGCAAACAGCCCTTACATCAACTTTCCTAATACCGTTTTTCTTAATAACTTTTTTGTTTTCAGGCGGATTTGGAGGTTCGACCACTCTGAAGGAATGGGACGACGAGCTGGACAATAATAATGAATAAAAACTAGGGGTAAGTATAGAAATTTAAAAACTTTTAGAACAAACTTTTGATTTTACGCTGATTTACAAGTATTACTAGGGATGTTTTGTGAAAAACTGAAACTAAATGAAAAGCTAGGGGGGTGTTTAGGGTCTCGTAAGAAGCCCCTCGGTTAGTTTTAATAATCTATATCAAAATATGAAACCACCTTAGTACATAAAGTTATTGTTATACACAAAGAAAGTGTTTGTCAATTTAAGTTGTACGGGTGATCTATGTAAAAATCTGAAAAACGTGAAAAATAGGAAAACCTTGCTGAAACTACCAATAAAACAAAAAGAACGAGAATAGTAACAAGATTTTCAGTATTAAAGTGTTTGCGCAATGTACGCAAACAGCCCTTACATCAACTTTCCTAATACCGTTTTTCTTAATAACTTTTTTGTTTTCAGGCGGATTTGGAGGTTCGACCACTCTGAAGGAATGGGACGACGAGCTGGACAATAATAATGAATAAAAACTAGGGGTAAGTATAGAAATTTAAAAACTTTTAGAACAAACTTTTGATTTTACGCTGATTTACAAGTATTACTAGGGATGTTTTGTGAAAAACTGAAACTAAATGAAAAGCTAGGGGGGTGTTTAGGGTCTCGTAAGAAGCCCCTCGGTTAGTTTTAATAATCTATATCAAAATATGAAACCACCTTAGTACATAAAGTTATTGTTATACACAAAGAAAGTGTTTGTCAATTTAAGTTGTACGGGTGATCTATGTAAAAATCTGAAAAACGTGAAAAATAGGAAAACCTTGCTGAAACTACCAATAAAACAAAAAGAACGAGAATAGTAACAAGATTTTCAGTATTAAAGTGTTTGCGCAATGTACGCAAACAGCCCTTACATCAACTTTCCTAATACCGTTTTTCTTAATAACTTTTTTGTTTTCAGGCGGATTTGGAGGTTCGACCACTCTGAAGGAATGGGACGACGAGCTGGACAATAATAATGAATAAAAACTAGGGGTAAGTATAGAAATTTAAAAACTTTTAGAACAAACTTTTGATTTTACGCTGTTTTACAAGTATTACTAGGGATGTTTTGTGAAAAACTGAAACTAAATGAAAAGCTAGGGGGGTGTTTAGGGTCTCGTAAGAAGCCCCTCGGTTAGTTTTAATAATCTATATCAAAATATGAAACCACCTTAGTACATAAAGTTATTGTTATACACAAAGAAAGTGTTTGTCAATTTAAGTTGTACGGGTGATCTATGTAAAAATCTGAAAAACGTGAAAAATAGGAAAACCTTGCTGAAACTACCAATAAAACAAAAAGAACGAGAATAGTAACAAGATTTTCAGTATTAAAGTGTTTGCGCAATGTACGCAAACAGCCCTTACATCAACTTTCCTAATACCGTTTTTCTTAATAACTTTTTTGTTTTCAGGCGGATTTGGAGGTTCGACCACTCTGAAGGAATGGGACGACGAGCTGGACAATAATAATGAATAAAAACTAGGGGTAAGTATAGAAATTTAAAAACTTTTAGAACAAACTTTTGATTTTACGCTGATTTACAAGTATTACTAGGGATGTTTTGTGAAAAACTGAAACTAAATGAAAAGCTAGGGGGGTGTTTAGGGTCTCGTAAGAAGCCCCTCGGTTAGTTTTAATAATCTATATCAAAATATGAAACCACCTTAGTACATAAAGTTATTGTTATACACAAAGAAAGTGTTTGTCAATTTAAGTTGTACGGGTGATCTATGTAAAAATCTGAAAAACGTGAAAAATAGGAAAACCTTGCTGAAACTACCAATAAAACAAAAAGAACGAGAATAGTAACAAGATTTTCAGTATTAAAGTGTTTGCGCAATGTACGCAAACAGCCCTTACATCAACTTTCCTAATACCGTTTTTCTTAATAACTTTTTTGTTTTCAGGCGGATTTGGAGGTTCGACCACTCTGAAGGAATGGGACGACGAGCTGGACAATAATAATGAATAAAAACTAGGGGTAAGTATAGAAATTTAAAAACTTTTAGAACAAACTTTTGATTTTACGCTGATTTACAAGTATTACTAGGGATGTTTTGTGAAAAACTGAAACTAAATGAAAAGCTAGGGGGGTGTTTAGGGTCTCGTAAGAAGCCCCTCGGTTAGTTTTAATAATCTATATCAAAATATGAAACCACCTTAGTACATAAAGTTATTGTTATACACAAAGAAAGTGTTTGTCAATTTAAGTTGTACGGGTGATCTATGTAAAAATCTGAAAAACGTGAAAAATAGGAAAACCTTGCTGAAACTACCAATAAAACAAAAAGAACGAGAATAGTAACAAGATTTTCAGTATTAAAGTGTTTGCGCAATGTACGCAAACAGCCCTTACATCAACTTTCCTAATACCGTTTTTCTTAATAACTTTTTTGTTTTCAGGCGGATTTGGAGGTTCGACCACTCTGAAGGAATGGGACGACGAGCTGGACAATAATAATGAATAAAAACTAGGGGTAAGTATAGAAATTTAAAAACTTTTAGAACAAACTTTTGATTTTACGCTGATTTACAAGTATTACTAGGGATGTTTTGTGAAAAACTGAAACTAAATGAAAAGCTAGGGGGGTGTTTAGGGTCTCGTAAGAAGCCCCTCGGTTAGTTTTAATAATCTATATCAAAATATGAAACCACCTTAGTACATAAAGTTATTGTTATACACAAAGAAAGTGTTTGTCAATTTAAGTTGTACGGGTGATCTATGTAAAAATCTGAAAAACGTGAAAAATAGGAAAACCTTGCTGAAACTACCAATAAAACAAAAAGAACGAGAATAGTAACAAGATTTTCAGTATTAAAGTGTTTGCGCAATGTACGCAAACAGCCCTTACATCAACTTTCCTAATACCGTTTTTCTTAATAACTTTTTTGTTTTCAGGCGGATTTGGAGGTTCGACCACTCTGAAGGAATGGGACGACGAGCTGGACAATAATAATGAATAAAAACTAGGGGTAAGTATAGAAATTTAAAAACTTTTAGAACAAACTTTTGATTTTACGCTGATTTACAAGTATTACTAGGGATGTTTTGTGAAAAACTGAAACTAAATGAAAAGCTAGGGGGGTGTTTAGGGTCTCGTAAGAAGCCCCTCGGTTAGTTTTAATAATCTATATCAAAATATGAAACCACCTTAGTACATAAAGTTATTGTTATACACAAAGAAAGTGTTTGTCAATTTAAGTTGTACGGGTGATCTATGTAAAAATCTGAAAAACGTGAAAAATAGGAAAACCTTGCTGAAACTACCAATAAAACAAAAAGAACGAGAATAGTAACAAGATTTTCAGTATTAAAGTGTTTGCGCAATGTACGCAAACAGCCCTTACATCAACTTTCCTAATACCGTTTTTCTTAATAACTTTTTTGTTTTCAGGCGGATTTGGAGGTTCGACCACTCTGAAGGAATGGGACGACGAGCTGGACAATAATAATGAATAAAAACTAGGGGTAAGTATAGAAATTTAAAAACTTTTAGAACAAACTTTTGATTTTACGCTGATTTACAAGTATTACTAGGGATGTTTTGTGAAAAACTGAAACTAAATGAAAAGCTAGGGGGGTGTTTAGGGTCTCGTAAGAAGCCCCTCGGTTAGTTTTAATAATCTATATCAAAATATGAAACCACCTTAGTACATAAAGTTATTGTTATACACAAAGAAAGTGTTTGTCAATTTAAGTTGTACGGGTGATCTATGTAAAAATCTGAAAAACGTGAAAAATAGGAAAACCTTGCTGAAACTACCAATAAAACAAAAAGAACGAGAATAGTAACAAGATTTTCAGTATTAAAGTGTTTGCGCAATGTACGCAAACAGCCCTTACATCAACTTTCCTAATACCGTTTTTCTTAATAACTTTTTTGTTTTCAGGCGGATTTGGAGGTTCGACCACTCTGAAGGAATGGGACGACGAGCTGGACAATAATAATGAATAAAAACTAGGGGTAAGTATAGAAATTTAAAAACTTTTAGAACAAACTTTTGATTTTACGCTGATTTACAAGTATTACTAGGGATGTTTTGTGAAAAACTGAAACTAAATGAAAAGCTAGGGGGGTGTTTAGGGTCTCGTAAGAAGCCCCTCGGTTAGTTTTAATAATCTATATCAAAATATGAAACCACCTTAGTACATAAAGTTATTGTTATACACAAAGAAAGTGTTTGTCAATTTAAGTTGTACGGGTGATCTATGTAAAAATCTGAAAAACGTGAAAAATAGGAAAACCTTGCTGAAACTACCAATAAAACAAAAAGAACGAGAATAGTAACAAGATTTTCAGTATTAAAGTGTTTGCGCAATGTACGCAAACAGCCCTTACATCAACTTTCCTAATACCGTTTTTCTTAATAACTTTTTTGTTTTCAGGCGGATTTGGAGGTTCGACCACTCTGAAGGAATGGGACGACGAGCTGGACAATAATAATGAATAAAAACTAGGGGTAAGTATAGAAATTTAAAAACTTTTAGAACAAACTTTTGATTTTACGCTGATTTACAAGTATTACTAGGGATGTTTTGTGAAAAACTGAAACTAAATGAAAAGCTAGGGGGGTGTTTAGGGTCTCGTAAGAAGCCCCTCGGTTAGTTTTAATAATCTATATCAAAATATGAAACCACCTTAGTACATAAAGTTATTGTTATACACAAAGAAAGTGTTTGTCAATTTAAGTTGTACGGGTGATCTATGTAAAAATCTGAAAAACGTGAAAAATAGGAAAACCTTGCTGAAACTACCAATAAAACAAAAAGAACGAGAATAGTAACAAGATTTTCAGTATTAAAGTGTTTGCGCAATGTACGCAAACAGCCCTTACATCAACTTTCCTAATACCGTTTTTCTTAATAACTTTTTTGTTTTCAGGCGGATTTGGAGGTTCGACCACTCTGAAGGAATGGGACGACGAGCTGGACAATAATAATGAATAAAAACTAGGGGTAAGTATAGAAATTTAAAAACTTTTAGAACAAACTTTTGATTTTACGCTGATTTACAAGTATTACTAGGGATGTTTTGTGAAAAACTGAAACTAAATGAAAAGCTAGGGGGGTGTTTAGGGTCTCGTAAGAAGCCCCTCGGTTAGTTTTAATAATCTATATCAAAATATGAAACCACCTTAGTACATAAAGTTATTGTTATACACAAAGAAAGTGTTTGTCAATTTAAGTTGTACGGGTGATCTATGTAAAAATCTGAAAAACGTGAAAAATAGGAAAACCTTGCTGAAACTACCAATAAAACAAAAAGAACGAGAATAGTAACAAGATTTTCAGTATTAAAGTGTTTGCGCAATGTACGCAAACAGCCCTTACATCAACTTTCCTAATACCGTTTTTCTTAATAACTTTTTTGTTTTCAGGCGGATTTGGAGGTTCGACCACTCTGAAGGAATGGGACGACGAGCTGGACAATAATAATGAATAAAAACTAGGGGTAAGTATAGAAATTTAAAAACTTTTAGAACAAACTTTTGATTTTACGCTGATTTACAAGTATTACTAGGGATGTTTTGTGAAAAACTGAAACTAAATGAAAAGCTAGGGGGGTGTTTAGGGTCTCGTAAGAAGCCCCTCGGTTAGTTTTAATAATCTATATCAAAATATGAAACCACCTTAGTACATAAAGTTATTGTTATACACAAAGAAAGTGTTTGTCAATTTAAGTTGTACGGGTGATCTATGTAAAAATCTGAAAAACGTGAAAAATAGGAAAACCTTGCTGAAACTACCAATAAAACAAAAAGAACGAGAATAGTAACAAGATTTTCAGTATTAAAGTGTTTGCGCAATGTACGCAAACAGCCCTTACATCAACTTTCCTAATACCGTTTTTCTTAATAACTTTTTTGTTTTCAGGCGGATTTGGAGGTTCGACCACTCTGAAGGAATGGGACGACGAGCTGGACAATAATAATGAATAAAAACTAGGGGTAAGTATAGAAATTTAAAAACTTTTAGAACAAACTTTTGATTTTACGCTGATTTACAAGTATTACTAGGGATGTTTTGTGAAAAACTGAAACTAAATGAAAAGCTAGGGGGGTGTTTAGGGTCTCGTAAGAAGCCCCTCGGTTAGTTTTAATAATCTATATCAAAATATGAAACCACCTTAGTACATAAAGTTATTGTTATACACAAAGAAAGTGTTTGTCAATTTAAGTTGTACGGGTGATCTATGTAAAAATCTGAAAAACGTGAAAAATAGGAAAACCTTGCTGAAACTACCAATAAAACAAAAAGAACGAGAATAGTAACAAGATTTTCAGTATTAAAGTGTTTGCGCAATGTACGCAAACAGCCCTTACATCAACTTTCCTAATACCGTTTTTCTTAATAACTTTTTTGTTTTCAGGCGGATTTGGAGGTTCGACCACTCTGAAGGAATGGGACGACGAGCTGGACAATAATAATGAATAAAAACTAGGGGTAAGTATAGAAATTTAAAAACTTTTAGAACAAACTTTTGATTTTACGCTGATTTACAAGTATTACTAGGGATGTTTTGTGAAAAACTGAAACTAAATGAAAAGCTAGGGGGGTGTTTAGGGTCTCGTAAGAAGCCCCTCGGTTAGTTTTAATAATCTATATCAAAATATGAAACCACCTTAGTACATAAAGTTATTGTTATACACAAAGAAAGTGTTTGTCAATTTAAGTTGTACGGGTGATCTATGTAAAAATCTGAAAAACGTGAAAAATAGGAAAACCTTGCTGAAACTACCAATAAAACAAAAAGAACGAGAATAGTAACAAGATTTTCAGTATTAAAGTGTTTGCGCAATGTACGCAAACAGCCCTTACATCAACTTTCCTAATACCGTTTTTCTTAATAACTTTTTTGTTTTCAGGCGGATTTGGAGGTTCGACCACTCTGAAGGAATGGGACGACGAGCTGGACAATAATAATGAATAAAAACTAGGGGTAAGTATAGAAATTTAAAAACTTTTAGAACAAACTTTTGATTTTACGCTGATTTACAAGTATTACTAGGGATGTTTTGTGAAAAACTGAAACTAAATGAAAAGCTAGGGGGGTGTTTAGGGTCTCGTAAGAAGCCCCTCGGTTAGTTTTAATAATCTATATCAAAATATGAAACCACCTTAGTACATAAAGTTATTGTTATACACAAAGAAAGTGTTTGTCAATTTAAGTTGTACGGGTGATCTATGTAAAAATCTGAAAAACGTGAAAAATAGGAAAACCTTGCTGAAACTACCAATAAAACAAAAAGAACGAGAATAGTAACAAGATTTTCAGTATTAAAGTGTTTGCGCAATGTACGCAAACAGCCCTTACATCAACTTTCCTAATACCGTTTTTCTTAATAACTTTTTTGTTTTCAGGCGGATTTGGAGGTTCGACCACTCTGAAGGAATGGGACGACGAGCTGGACAATAATAATGAATAAAAACTAGGGGTAAGTATAGAAATTTAAAAACTTTTAGAACAAACTTTTGATTTTACGCTGATTTACAAGTATTACTAGGGATGTTTTGTGAAAAACTGAAACTAAATGAAAAGCTAGGGGGGTGTTTAGGGTCTCGTAAGAAGCCCCTCGGTTAGTTTTAATAATCTATATCAAAATATGAAACCACCTTAGTACATAAAGTTATTGTTATACACAAAGAAAGTGTTTGTCAATTTAAGTTGTACGGGTGATCTATGTAAAAATCTGAAAAACGTGAAAAATAGGAAAACCTTGCTGAAACTACCAATAAAACAAAAAGAACGAGAATAGTAACAAGATTTTCAGTATTAAAGTGTTTGCGCAATGTACGCAAACAGCCCTTACATCAACTTTCCTAATACCGTTTTTCTTAATAACTTTTTTGTTTTCAGGCGGATTTGGAGGTTCGACCACTCTGAAGGAATGGGACGACGAGCTGGACAATAATAATGAATAAAAACTAGGGGTAAGTATAGAAATTTAAAAACTTTTAGAACAAACTTTTGATTTTACGCTGATTTACAAGTATTACTAGGGATGTTTTGTGAAAAACTGAAACTAAATGAAAAGCTAGGGGGGTGTTTAGGGTCTCGTAAGAAGCCCCTCGGTTAGTTTTAATAATCTATATCAAAATATGAAACCACCTTAGTACATAAAGTTATTGTTATACACAAAGAAAGTGTTTGTCAATTTAAGTTGTACGGGTGATCTATGTAAAAATCTGAAAAACGTGAAAAATAGGAAAACCTTGCTGAAACTACCAATAAAACAAAAAGAACGAGAATAGTAACAAGATTTTCAGTATTAAAGTGTTTGCGCAATGTACGCAAACAGCCCTTACATCAACTTTCCTAATACCGTTTTTCTTAATAACTTTTTTGTTTTCAGGCGGATTTGGAGGTTCGACCACTCTGAAGGAATGGGACGACGAGCTGGACAATAATAATGAATAAAAACTAGGGGTAAGTATAGAAATTTAAAAACTTTTAGAACAAACTTTTGATTTTACGCTGATTTACAAGTATTACTAGGGATGTTTTGTGAAAAACTGAAACTAAATGAAAAGCTAGGGGGGTGTTTAGGGTCTCGTAAGAAGCCCCTCGGTTAGTTTTAATAATCTATATCAAAATATGAAACCACCTTAGTACATAAAGTTATTGTTATACACAAAGAAAGTGTTTGTCAATTTAAGTTGTACGGGTGATCTATGTAAAAATCTGAAAAACGTGAAAAATAGGAAAACCTTGCTGAAACTACCAATAAAACAAAAAGAACGAGAATAGTAACAAGATTTTCAGTATTAAAGTGTTTGCGCAATGTACGCAAACAGCCCTTACATCAACTTTCCTAATACCGTTTTTCTTAATAACTTTTTTGTTTTCAGGCGGATTTGGAGGTTCGACCACTCTGAAGGAATGGGACGACGAGCTGGACAATAATAATGAATAAAAACTAGGGGTAAGTATAGAAATTTAAAAACTTTTAGAACAAACTTTTGATTTTACGCTGATTTACAAGTATTACTAGGGATGTTTTGTGAAAAACTGAAACTAAATGAAAAGCTAGGGGGGTGTTTAGGGTCTCGTAAGAAGCCCCTCGGTTAGTTTTAATAATCTATATCAAAATATGAAACCACCTTAGTACATAAAGTTATTGTTATACACAAAGAAAGTGTTTGTCAATTTAAGTTGTACGGGTGATCTATGTAAAAATCTGAAAAACGTGAAAAATAGGAAAACCTTGCTGAAACTACCAATAAAACAAAAAGAACGAGAATAGTAACAAGATTTTCAGTATTAAAGTGTTTGCGCAATGTACGCAAACAGCCCTTACATCAACTTTCCTAATACCGTTTTTCTTAATAACTTTTTTGTTTTCAGGCGGATTTGGAGGTTCGACCACTCTGAAGGAATGGGACGACGAGCTGGACAATAATAATGAATAAAAACTAGGGGTAAGTATAGAAATTTAAAAACTTTTAGAACAAACTTTTGATTTTACGCTGATTTACAAGTATTACTAGGGATGTTTTGTGAAAAACTGAAACTAAATGAAAAGCTAGGGGGGTGTTTAGGGTCTCGTAAGAAGCCCCTCGGTTAGTTTTAATAATCTATATCAAAATATGAAACCACCTTAGTACATAAAGTTATTGTTATACACAAAGAAAGTGTTTGTCAATTTAAGTTGTACGGGTGATCTATGTAAAAATCTGAAAAACGTGAAAAATAGGAAAACCTTGCTGAAACTACCAATAAAACAAAAAGAACGAGAATAGTAACAAGATTTTCAGTATTAAAGTGTTTGCGCAATGTACGCAAACAGCCCTTACATCAACTTTCCTAATACCGTTTTTCTTAATAACTTTTTTGTTTTCAGGCGGATTTGGAGGTTCGACCACTCTGAAGGAATGGGACGACGAGCTGGACAATAATAATGAATAAAAACTAGGGGTAAGTATAGAAATTTAAAAACTTTTAGAACAAACTTTTGATTTTACGCTGATTTACAAGTATTACTAGGGATGTTTTGTGAAAAACTGAAACTAAATGAAAAGCTAGGGGGGTGTTTAGGGTCTCGTAAGAAGCCCCTCGGTTAGTTTTAATAATCTATATCAAAATATGAAACCACCTTAGTACATAAAGTTATTGTTATACACAAAGAAAGTGTTTGTCAATTTAAGTTGTACGGGTGATCTATGTAAAAATCTGAAAAACGTGAAAAATAGGAAAACCTTGCTGAAACTACCAATAAAACAAAAAGAACGAGAATAGTAACAAGATTTTCAGTATTAAAGTGTTTGCGCAATGTACGCAAACAGCCCTTACATCAACTTTCCTAATACCGTTTTTCTTAATAACTTTTTTGTTTTCAGGCGGATTTGGAGGTTCGACCACTCTGAAGGAATGGGACGACGAGCTGGACAATAATAATGAATAAAAACTAGGGGTAAGTATAGAAATTTAAAAACTTTTAGAACAAACTTTTGATTTTACGCTGATTTACAAGTATTACTAGGGATGTTTTGTGAAAAACTGAAACTAAATGAAAAGCTAGGGGGGTGTTTAGGGTCTCGTAAGAAGCCCCTCGGTTAGTTTTAATAATCTATATCAAAATATGAAACCACCTTAGTACATAAAGTTATTGTTATACACAAAGAAAGTGTTTGTCAATTTAAGTTGTACGGGTGATCTATGTAAAAATCTGAAAAACGTGAAAAATAGGAAAACCTTGCTGAAACTACCAATAAAACAAAAAGAACGAGAATAGTAACAAGATTTTCAGTATTAAAGTGTTTGCGCAATGTACGCAAACAGCCCTTACATCAACTTTCCTAATACCGTTTTTCTTAATAACTTTTTTGTTTTCAGGCGGATTTGGAGGTTCGACCACTCTGAAGGAATGGGACGACGAGCTGGACAATAATAATGAATAAAAACTAGGGGTAAGTATAGAAATTTAAAAACTTTTAGAACAAACTTTTGATTTTACGCTGATTTACAAGTATTACTAGGGATGTTTTGTGAAAAACTGAAACTAAATGAAAAGCTAGGGGGGTGTTTAGGGTCTCGTAAGAAGCCCCTCGGTTAGTTTTAATAATCTATATCAAAATATGAAACCACCTTAGTACATAAAGTTATTGTTATACACAAAGAAAGTGTTTGTCAATTTAAGTTGTACGGGTGATCTATGTAAAAATCTGAAAAACGTGAAAAATAGGAAAACCTTGCTGAAACTACCAATAAAACAAAAAGAACGAGAATAGTAACAAGATTTTCAGTATTAAAGTGTTTGCGCAATGTACGCAAACAGCCCTTACATCAACTTTCCTAATACCGTTTTTCTTAATAACTTTTTTGTTTTCAGGCGGATTTGGAGGTTCGACCACTCTGAAGGAATGGGACGACGAGCTGGACAATAATAATGAATAAAAACTAGGGGTAAGTATAGAAATTTAAAAACTTTTAGAACAAACTTTTGATTTTACGCTGATTTACAAGTATTACTAGGGATGTTTTGTGAAAAACTGAAACTAAATGAAAAGCTAGGGGGGTGTTTAGGGTCTCGTAAGAAGCCCCTCGGTTAGTTTTAATAATCTATATCAAAATATGAAACCACCTTAGTACATAAAGTTATTGTTATACACAAAGAAAGTGTTTGTCAATTTAAGTTGTACGGGTGATCTATGTAAAAATCTGAAAAACGTGAAAAATAGGAAAACCTTGCTGAAACTACCAATAAAACAAAAAGAACGAGAATAGTAACAAGATTTTCAGTATTAAAGTGTTTGCGCAATGTACGCAAACAGCCCTTACATCAACTTTCCTAATACCGTTTTTCTTAATAACTTTTTTGTTTTCAGGCGGATTTGGAGGTTCGACCACTCTGAAGGAATGGGACGACGAGCTGGACAATAATAATGAATAAAAACTAGGGGTAAGTATAGAAATTTAAAAACTTTTAGAACAAACTTTTGATTTTACGCTGATTTACAAGTATTACTAGGGATGTTTTGTGAAAAACTGAAACTAAATGAAAAGCTAGGGGGGTGTTTAGGGTCTCGTAAGAAGCCCCTCGGTTAGTTTTAATAATCTATATCAAAATATGAAACCACCTTAGTACATAAAGTTATTGTTATACACAAAGAAAGTGTTTGTCAATTTAAGTTGTACGGGTGATCTATGTAAAAATCTGAAAAACGTGAAAAATAGGAAAACCTTGCTGAAACTACCAATAAAACAAAAAGAACGAGAATAGTAACAAGATTTTCAGTATTAAAGTGTTTGCGCAATGTACGCAAACAGCCCTTACATCAACTTTCCTAATACCGTTTTTCTTAATAACTTTTTTGTTTTCAGGCGGATTTGGAGGTTCGACCACTCTGAAGGAATGGGACGACGAGCTGGACAATAATAATGAATAAAAACTAGGGGTAAGTATAGAAATTTAAAAACTTTTAGAACAAACTTTTGATTTTACGCTGATTTACAAGTATTACTAGGGATGTTTTGTGAAAAACTGAAACTAAATGAAAAGCTAGGGGGGTGTTTAGGGTCTCGTAAGAAGCCCCTCGGTTAGTTTTAATAATCTATATCAAAATATGAAACCACCTTAGTACATAAAGTTATTGTTATACACAAAGAAAGTGTTTGTCAATTTAAGTTGTACGGGTGATCTATGTAAAAATCTGAAAAACGTGAAAAATAGGAAAACCTTGCTGAAACTACCAATAAAACAAAAAGAACGAGAATAGTAACAAGATTTTCAGTATTAAAGTGTTTGCGCAATGTACGCAAACAGCCCTTACATCAACTTTCCTAATACCGTTTTTCTTAATAACTTTTTTGTTTTCAGGCGGATTTGGAGGTTCGACCACTCTGAAGGAATGGGACGACGAGCTGGACAATAATAATGAATAAAAACTAGGGGTAAGTATAGAAATTTAAAAACTTTTAGAACAAACTTTTGATTTTACGCTGATTTACAAGTATTACTAGGGATGTTTTGTGAAAAACTGAAACTAAATGAAAAGCTAGGGGGGTGTTTAGGGTCTCGTAAGAAGCCCCTCGGTTAGTTTTAATAATCTATATCAAAATATGAAACCACCTTAGTACATAAAGTTATTGTTATACACAAAGAAAGTGTTTGTCAATTTAAGTTGTACGGGTGATCTATGTAAAAATCTGAAAAACGTGAAAAATAGGAAAACCTTGCTGAAACTACCAATAAAACAAAAAGAACGAGAATAGTAACAAGATTTTCAGTATTAAAGTGTTTGCGCAATGTACGCAAACAGCCCTTACATCAACTTTCCTAATACCGTTTTTCTTAATAACTTTTTTGTTTTCAGGCGGATTTGGAGGTTCGACCACTCTGAAGGAATGGGACGACGAGCTGGACAATAATAATGAATAAAAACTAGGGGTAAGTATAGAAATTTAAAAACTTTTAGAACAAACTTTTGATTTTACGCTGATTTACAAGTATTACTAGGGATGTTTTGTGAAAAACTGAAACTAAATGAAAAGCTAGGGGGGTGTTTAGGGTCTCGTAAGAAGCCCCTCGGTTAGTTTTAATAATCTATATCAAAATATGAAACCACCTTAGTACATAAAGTTATTGTTATACACAAAGAAAGTGTTTGTCAATTTAAGTTGTACGGGTGATCTATGTAAAAATCTGAAAAACGTGAAAAATAGGAAAACCTTGCTGAAACTACCAATAAAACAAAAAGAACGAGAATAGTAACAAGATTTTCAGTATTAAAGTGTTTGCGCAATGTACGCAAACAGCCCTTACATCAACTTTCCTAATACCGTTTTTCTTAATAACTTTTTTGTTTTCAGGCGGATTTGGAGGTTCGACCACTCTGAAGGAATGGGACGACGAGCTGGACAATAATAATGAATAAAAACTAGGGGTAAGTATAGAAATTTAAAAACTTTTAGAACAAACTTTTGATTTTACGCTGATTTACAAGTATTACTAGGGATGTTTTGTGAAAAACTGAAACTAAATGAAAAGCTAGGGGGGTGTTTAGGGTCTCGTAAGAAGCCCCTCGGTTAGTTTTAATAATCTATATCAAAATATGAAACCACCTTAGTACATAAAGTTATTGTTATACACAAAGAAAGTGTTTGTCAATTTAAGTTGTACGGGTGATCTATGTAAAAATCTGAAAAACGTGAAAAATAGGAAAACCTTGCTGAAACTACCAATAAAACAAAAAGAACGAGAATAGTAACAAGATTTTCAGTATTAAAGTGTTTGCGCAATGTACGCAAACAGCCCTTACATCAACTTTCCTAATACCGTTTTTCTTAATAACTTTTTTGTTTTCAGGCGGATTTGGAGGTTCGACCACTCTGAAGGAATGGGACGACGAGCTGGACAATAATAATGAATAAAAACTAGGGGTAAGTATAGAAATTTAAAAACTTTTAGAACAAACTTTTGATTTTACGCTGATTTACAAGTATTACTAGGGATGTTTTGTGAAAAACTGAAACTAAATGAAAAGCTAGGGGGGTGTTTAGGGTCTCGTAAGAAGCCCCTCGGTTAGTTTTAATAATCTATATCAAAATATGAAACCACCTTAGTACATAAAGTTATTGTTATACACAAAGAAAGTGTTTGTCAATTTAAGTTGTACGGGTGATCTATGTAAAAATCTGAAAAACGTGAAAAATAGGAAAACCTTGCTGAAACTACCAATAAAACAAAAAGAACGAGAATAGTAACAAGATTTTCAGTATTAAAGTGTTTGCGCAATGTACGCAAACAGCCCTTACATCAACTTTCCTAATACCGTTTTTCTTAATAACTTTTTTGTTTTCAGGCGGATTTGGAGGTTCGACCACTCTGAAGGAATGGGACGACGAGCTGGACAATAATAATGAATAAAAACTAGGGGTAAGTATAGAAATTTAAAAACTTTTAGAACAAACTTTTGATTTTACGCTGATTTACAAGTATTACTAGGGATGTTTTGTGAAAAACTGAAACTAAATGAAAAGCTAGGGGGGTGTTTAGGGTCTCGTAAGAAGCCCCTCGGTTAGTTTTAATAATCTATATCAAAATATGAAACCACCTTAGTACATAAAGTTATTGTTATACACAAAGAAAGTGTTTGTCAATTTAAGTTGTACGGGTGATCTATGTAAAAATCTGAAAAACGTGAAAAATAGGAAAACCTTGCTGAAACTACCAATAAAACAAAAAGAACGAGAATAGTAACAAGATTTTCAGTATTAAAGTGTTTGCGCAATGTACGCAAACAGCCCTTACATCAACTTTCCTAATACCGTTTTTCTTAATAACTTTTTTGTTTTCAGGCGGATTTGGAGGTTCGACCACTCTGAAGGAATGGGACGACGAGCTGGACAATAATAATGAATAAAAACTAGGGGTAAGTATAGAAATTTAAAAACTTTTAGAACAAACTTTTGATTTTACGCTGATTTACAAGTATTACTAGGGATGTTTTGTGAAAAACTGAAACTAAATGAAAAGCTAGGGGGGTGTTTAGGGTCTCGTAAGAAGCCCCTCGGTTAGTTTTAATAATCTATATCAAAATATGAAACCACCTTAGTACATAAAGTTATTGTTATACACAAAGAAAGTGTTTGTCAATTTAAGTTGTACGGGTGATCTATGTAAAAATCTGAAAAACGTGAAAAATAGGAAAACCTTGCTGAAACTACCAATAAAACAAAAAGAACGAGAATAGTAACAAGATTTTCAGTATTAAAGTGTTTGCGCAATGTACGCAAACAGCCCTTACATCAACTTTCCTAATACCGTTTTTCTTAATAACTTTTTTGTTTTCAGGCGGATTTGGAGGTTCGACCACTCTGAAGGAATGGGACGACGAGCTGGACAATAATAATGAATAAAAACTAGGGGTAAGTATAGAAATTTAAAAACTTTTAGAACAAACTTTTGATTTTACGCTGATTTACAAGTATTACTAGGGATGTTTTGTGAAAAACTGAAACTAAATGAAAAGCTAGGGGGGTGTTTAGGGTCTCGTAAGAAGCCCCTCGGTTAGTTTTAATAATCTATATCAAAATATGAAACCACCTTAGTACATAAAGTTATTGTTATACACAAAGAAAGTGTTTGTCAATTTAAGTTGTACGGGTGATCTATGTAAAAATCTGAAAAACGTGAAAAATAGGAAAACCTTGCTGAAACTACCAATAAAACAAAAAGAACGAGAATAGTAACAAGATTTTCAGTATTAAAGTGTTTGCGCAATGTACGCAAACAGCCCTTACATCAACTTTCCTAATACCGTTTTTCTTAATAACTTTTTTGTTTTCAGGCGGATTTGGAGGTTCGACCACTCTGAAGGAATGGGACGACGAGCTGGACAATAATAATGAATAAAAACTAGGGGTAAGTATAGAAATTTAAAAACTTTTAGAACAAACTTTTGATTTTACGCTGATTTACAAGTATTACTAGGGATGTTTTGTGAAAAACTGAAACTAAATGAAAAGCTAGGGGGGTGTTTAGGGTCTCGTAAGAAGCCCCTCGGTTAGTTTTAATAATCTATATCAAAATATGAAACCACCTTAGTACATAAAGTTATTGTTATACACAAAGAAAGTGTTTGTCAATTTAAGTTGTACGGGTGATCTATGTAAAAATCTGAAAAACGTGAAAAATAGGAAAACCTTGCTGAAACTACCAATAAAACAAAAAGAACGAGAATAGTAACAAGATTTTCAGTATTAAAGTGTTTGCGCAATGTACGCAAACAGCCCTTACATCAACTTTCCTAATACCGTTTTTCTTAATAACTTTTTTGTTTTCAGGCGGATTTGGAGGTTCGACCACTCTGAAGGAATGGGACGACGAGCTGGACAATAATAATGAATAAAAACTAGGGGTAAGTATAGAAATTTAAAAACTTTTAGAACAAACTTTTGATTTTACGCTGATTTACAAGTATTACTAGGGATGTTTTGTGAAAAACTGAAACTAAATGAAAAGCTAGGGGGGTGTTTAGGGTCTCGTAAGAAGCCCCTCGGTTAGTTTTAATAATCTATATCAAAATATGAAACCACCTTAGTACATAAAGTTATTGTTATACACAAAGAAAGTGTTTGTCAATTTAAGTTGTACGGGTGATCTATGTAAAAATCTGAAAAACGTGAAAAATAGGAAAACCTTGCTGAAACTACCAATAAAACAAAAAGAACGAGAATAGTAACAAGATTTTCAGTATTAAAGTGTTTGCGCAATGTACGCAAACAGCCCTTACATCAACTTTCCTAATACCGTTTTTCTTAATAACTTTTTTGTTTTCAGGCGGATTTGGAGGTTCGACCACTCTGAAGGAATGGGACGACGAGCTGGACAATAATAATGAATAAAAACTAGGGGTAAGTATAGAAATTTAAAAACTTTTAGAACAAACTTTTGATTTTACGCTGATTTACAAGTATTACTAGGGATGTTTTGTGAAAAACTGAAACTAAATGAAAAGCTAGGGGGGTGTTTAGGGTCTCGTAAGAAGCCCCTCGGTTAGTTTTAATAATCTATATCAAAATATGAAACCACCTTAGTACATAAAGTTATTGTTATACACAAAGAAAGTGTTTGTCAATTTAAGTTGTACGGGTGATCTATGTAAAAATCTGAAAAACGTGAAAAATAGGAAAACCTTGCTGAAACTACCAATAAAACAAAAAGAACGAGAATAGTAACAAGATTTTCAGTATTAAAGTGTTTGCGCAATGTACGCAAACAGCCCTTACATCAACTTTCCTAATACCGTTTTTCTTAATAACTTTTTTGTTTTCAGGCGGATTTGGAGGTTCGACCACTCTGAAGGAATGGGACGACGAGCTGGACAATAATAATGAATAAAAACTAGGGGTAAGTATAGAAATTTAAAAACTTTTAGAACAAACTTTTGATTTTACGCTGATTTACAAGTATTACTAGGGATGTTTTGTGAAAAACTGAAACTAAATGAAAAGCTAGGGGGGTGTTTAGGGTCTCGTAAGAAGCCCCTCGGTTAGTTTTAATAATCTATATCAAAATATGAAACCACCTTAGTACATAAAGTTATTGTTATACACAAAGAAAGTGTTTGTCAATTTAAGTTGTACGGGTGATCTATGTAAAAATCTGAAAAACGTGAAAAATAGGAAAACCTTGCTGAAACTACCAATAAAACAAAAAGAACGAGAATAGTAACAAGATTTTCAGTATTAAAGTGTTTGCGCAATGTACGCAAACAGCCCTTACATCAACTTTCCTAATACCGTTTTTCTTAATAACTTTTTTGTTTTCAGGCGGATTTGGAGGTTCGACCACTCTGAAGGAATGGGACGACGAGCTGGACAATAATAATGAATAAAAACTAGGGGTAAGTATAGAAATTTAAAAACTTTTAGAACAAACTTTTGATTTTACGCTGATTTACAAGTATTACTAGGGATGTTTTGTGAAAAACTGAAACTAAATGAAAAGCTAGGGGGGTGTTTAGGGTCTCGTAAGAAGCCCCTCGGTTAGTTTTAATAATCTATATCAAAATATGAAACCACCTTAGTACATAAAGTTATTGTTATACACAAAGAAAGTGTTTGTCAATTTAAGTTGTACGGGTGATCTATGTAAAAATCTGAAAAACGTGAAAAATAGGAAAACCTTGCTGAAACTACCAATAAAACAAAAAGAACGAGAATAGTAACAAGATTTTCAGTATTAAAGTGTTTGCGCAATGTACGCAAACAGCCCTTACATCAACTTTCCTAATACCGTTTTTCTTAATAACTTTTTTGTTTTCAGGCGGATTTGGAGGTTCGACCACTCTGAAGGAATGGGACGACGAGCTGGACAATAATAATGAATAAAAACTAGGGGTAAGTATAGAAATTTAAAAACTTTTAGAACAAACTTTTGATTTTACGCTGATTTACAAGTATTACTAGGGATGTTTTGTGAAAAACTGAAACTAAATGAAAAGCTAGGGGGGTGTTTAGGGTCTCGTAAGAAGCCCCTCGGTTAGTTTTAATAATCTATATCAAAATATGAAACCACCTTAGTACATAAAGTTATTGTTATACACAAAGAAAGTGTTTGTCAATTTAAGTTGTACGGGTGATCTATGTAAAAATCTGAAAAACGTGAAAAATAGGAAAACCTTGCTGAAACTACCAATAAAACAAAAAGAACGAGAATAGTAACAAGATTTTCAGTATTAAAGTGTTTGCGCAATGTACGCAAACAGCCCTTACATCAACTTTCCTAATACCGTTTTTCTTAATAACTTTTTTGTTTTCAGGCGGATTTGGAGGTTCGACCACTCTGAAGGAATGGGACGACGAGCTGGACAATAATAATGAATAAAAACTAGGGGTAAGTATAGAAATTTAAAAACTTTTAGAACAAACTTTTGATTTTACGCTGATTTACAAGTATTACTAGGGATGTTTTGTGAAAAACTGAAACTAAATGAAAAGCTAGGGGGGTGTTTAGGGTCTCGTAAGAAGCCCCTCGGTTAGTTTTAATAATCTATATCAAAATATGAAACCACCTTAGTACATAAAGTTATTGTTATACACAAAGAAAGTGTTTGTCAATTTAAGTTGTACGGGTGATCTATGTAAAAATCTGAAAAATGTGAAAAATAGGAAAACCTTGCTGAAACTACCAATAAAACAAAAAGAACGAGAATAGTAACAAGATTTTCAGTATTAAAGTGTTTGCGCAATGTACGCAAACAGCCCTTACATCAACTTTCCTAATACCGTTTTTCTTAATAACTTTTTTGTTTTCAGGCGGATTTGGAGGTTCGACCACTCTGAAGGAATGGGACGACGAGCTGGACAATAATAATGAATAAAAACTAGGGGTAAGTATAGAAATTTAAAAACTTTTAGAACAAACTTTTGATTTTACGCTGATTTACAAGTATTACTAGGGATGTTTTGTGAAAAACTGAAACTAAATGAAAAGCTAGGGGGGTGTTTAGGGTCTCGTAAGAAGCCCCTCGGTTAGTTTTAATAATCTATATCAAAATATGAAACCACCTTAGTACATAAAGTTATTGTTATACACAAAGAAAGTGTTTGTCAATTTAAGTTGTACGGGTGATCTATGTAAAAATCTGAAAAACGTGAAAAATAGGAAAACCTTGCTGAAACTACCAATAAAACAAAAAGAACGAGAATAGTAACAAGATTTTCAGTATTAAAGTGTTTGCGCAATGTACGCAAACAGCCCTTACATCAACTTTCCTAATACCGTTTTTCTTAATAACTTTTTTGTTTTCAGGCGGATTTGGAGGTTCGACCACTCTGAAGGAATGGGACGACGAGCTGGACAATAATAATGAATAAAAACTAGGGGTAAGTATAGAAATTTAAAAACTTTTAGAACAAACTTTTGATTTTACGCTGATTTACAAGTATTACTAGGGATGTTTTGTGAAAAACTGAAACTAAATGAAAAGCTAGGGGGGTGTTTAGGGTCTCGTAAGAAGCCCCTCGGTTAGTTTTAATAATCTATATCAAAATATGAAACCACCTTAGTACATAAAGTTATTGTTATACACAAAGAAAGTGTTTGTCAATTTAAGTTGTACGGGTGATCTATGTAAAAATCTGAAAAACGTGAAAAATAGGAAAACCTTGCTGAAACTACCAATAAAACAAAAAGAACGAGAATAGTAACAAGATTTTCAGTATTAAAGTGTTTGCGCAATGTACGCAAACAGCCCTTACATCAACTTTCCTAATACCGTTTTTCTTAATAACTTTTTTGTTTTCAGGCGGATTTGGAGGTTCGACCACTCTGAAGGAATGGGACGACGAGCTGGACAATAATAATGAATAAAAACTAGGGGTAAGTATAGAAATTTAAAAACTTTTAGAACAAACTTTTGATTTTACGCTGATTTACAAGTATTACTAGGGATGTTTTGTGAAAAACTGAAACTAAATGAAAAGCTAGGGGGGTGTTTAGGGTCTCGTAAGAAGCCCCTCGGTTAGTTTTAATAATCTATATCAAAATATGAAACCACCTTAGTACATAAAGTTATTGTTATACACAAAGAAAGTGTTTGTCAATTTAAGTTGTACGGGTGATCTATGTAAAAATCTGAAAAACGTGAAAAATAGGAAAACCTTGCTGAAACTACCAATAAAACAAAAAGAACGAGAATAGTAACAAGATTTTCAGTATTAAAGTGTTTGCGCAATGTACGCAAACAGCCCTTACATCAACTTTCCTAATACCGTTTTTCTTAATAACTTTTTTGTTTTCAGGCGGATTTGGAGGTTCGACCACTCTGAAGGAATGGGACGACGAGCTGGACAATAATAATGAATAAAAACTAGGGGTAAGTATAGAAATTTAAAAACTTTTAGAACAAACTTTTGATTTTACGCTGATTTACAAGTATTACTAGGGATGTTTTGTGAAAAACTGAAACTAAATGAAAAGCTAGGGGGGTGTTTAGGGTCTCGTAAGAAGCCCCTCGGTTAGTTTTAATAATCTATATCAAAATATGAAACCACCTTAGTACATAAAGTTATTGTTATACACAAAGAAAGTGTTTGTCAATTTAAGTTGTACGGGTGATCTATGTAAAAATCTGAAAAACGTGAAAAATAGGAAAACCTTGCTGAAACTACCAATAAAACAAAAAGAACGAGAATAGTAACAAGATTTTCAGTATTAAAGTGTTTGCGCAATGTACGCAAACAGCCCTTACATCAACTTTCCTAATACCGTTTTTCTTAATAACTTTTTTGTTTTCAGGCGGATTTGGAGGTTCGACCACTCTGAAGGAATGGGACGACGAGCTGGACAATAATAATGAATAAAAACTAGGGGTAAGTATAGAAATTTAAAAACTTTTAGAACAAACTTTTGATTTTACGCTGATTTACAAGTATTACTAGGGATGTTTTGTGAAAAACTGAAACTAAATGAAAAGCTAGGGGGGTGTTTAGGGTCTCGTAAGAAGCCCCTCGGTTAGTTTTAATAATCTATATCAAAATATGAAACCACCTTAGTACATAAAGTTATTGTTATACACAAAGAAAGTGTTTGTCAATTTAAGTTGTACGGGTGATCTATGTAAAAATCTGAAAAACGTGAAAAATAGGAAAACCTTGCTGAAACTACCAATAAAACAAAAAGAACGAGAATAGTAACAAGATTTTCAGTATTAAAGTGTTTGCGCAATGTACGCAAACAGCCCTTACATCAACTTTCCTAATACCGTTTTTCTTAATAACTTTTTTGTTTTCAGGCGGATTTGGAGGTTCGACCACTCTGAAGGAATGGGACGACGAGCTGGACAATAATAATGAATAAAAACTAGGGGTAAGTATAGAAATTTAAAAACTTTTAGAACAAACTTTTGATTTTACGCTGATTTACAAGTATTACTAGGGATGTTTTGTGAAAAACTGAAACTAAATGAAAAGCTAGGGGGGTGTTTAGGGTCTCGTAAGAAGCCCCTCGGTTAGTTTTAATAATCTATATCAAAATATGAAACCACCTTAGTACATAAAGTTATTGTTATACACAAAGAAAGTGTTTGTCAATTTAAGTTGTACGGGTGATCTATGTAAAAATCTGAAAAACGTGAAAAATAGGAAAACCTTGCTGAAACTACCAATAAAACAAAAAGAACGAGAATAGTAACAAGATTTTCAGTATTAAAGTGTTTGCGCAATGTACGCAAACAGCCCTTACATCAACTTTCCTAATACCGTTTTTCTTAATAACTTTTTTGTTTTCAGGCGGATTTGGAGGTTCGACCACTCTGAAGGAATGGGACGACGAGCTGGACAATAATAATGAATAAAAACTAGGGGTAAGTATAGAAATTTAAAAACTTTTAGAACAAACTTTTGATTTTACGCTGATTTACAAGTATTACTAGGGATGTTTTGTGAAAAACTGAAACTAAATGAAAAGCTAGGGGGGTGTTTAGGGTCTCGTAAGAAGCCCCTCGGTTAGTTTTAATAATCTATATCAAAATATGAAACCACCTTAGTACATAAAGTTATTGTTATACACAAAGAAAGTGTTTGTCAATTTAAGTTGTACGGGTGATCTATGTAAAAATCTGAAAAACGTGAAAAATAGGAAAACCTTGCTGAAACTACCAATAAAACAAAAAGAACGAGAATAGTAACAAGATTTTCAGTATTAAAGTGTTTGCGCAATGTACGCAAACAGCCCTTACATCAACTTTCCTAATACCGTTTTTCTTAATAACTTTTTTGTTTTCAGGCGGATTTGGAGGTTCGACCACTCTGAAGGAATGGGACGACGAGCTGGACAATAATAATGAATAAAAACTAGGGGTAAGTATAGAAATTTAAAAACTTTTAGAACAAACTTTTGATTTTACGCTGATTTACAAGTATTACTAGGGATGTTTTGTGAAAAACTGAAACTAAATGAAAAGCTAGGGGGGTGTTTAGGGTCTCGTAAGAAGCCCCTCGGTTAGTTTTAATAATCTATATCAAAATATGAAACCACCTTAGTACATAAAGTTATTGTTATACACAAAGAAAGTGTTTGTCAATTTAAGTTGTACGGGTGATCTATGTAAAAATCTGAAAAACGTGAAAAATAGGAAAACCTTGCTGAAACTACCAATAAAACAAAAAGAACGAGAATAGTAACAAGATTTTCAGTATTAAAGTGTTTGCGCAATGTACGCAAACAGCCCTTACATCAACTTTCCTAATACCGTTTTTCTTCAATAACTTTATTGTTTTCAGGCGGATTTGGAGGTTCGACCACTCTGAAGGAATGGGACGACGAGCTGGACAATAATAATGAATAAAAACTAGGGGTAAGTATAGAAATTTAAAAACTTTTAGAACAAACTTTTGATTTTACGCTGATTTACAAGTATTACTAGGGATGTTTTGTGAAAAACTGAAACTAAATGAAAAGCTAGGGGGGTGTTTAGGGTCTCGTAAGAAGCCCCTCGGTTAGTTTTAATAATCTATATCAAAATATGAAACCACCTTAGTACATAAAGTTATTGTTATACACAAAGAAAGTGTTTGTCAATTTAAGTTGTACGGGTGATCTATGTAAAAATCTGAAAAACGTGAAAAATAGGAAAACCTTGCTGAAACTACCAATAAAACAAAAAGAACGAGAATAGTAACAAGATTTTCAGTATTAAAGTGTTTGCGCAATGTACGCAAACAGCCCTTACATCAACTTTCCTAATACCGTTTTTCTTCAATAACTTTATTGTTTTCAGGCGGATTTGGAGGTTCGACCACTCTGAAGGAATGGGACGACGAGCTGGACAATAATAATGAATAAAAACTAGGGGTAAGTATAGAAATTTAAAAACTTTTAGAACAAACTTTTGATTTTACGCTGATTTACAAGTATTACTAGGGATGTTTTGTGAAAAACTGAAACTAAATGAAAAGCTAGGGGGGTGTTTAGGGTCTCGTAAGAAGCCCCTCGGTTAGTTTTAATAATCTATATCAAAATATGAAACCACCTTAGTACATAAAGTTATTGTTATACACAAAGAAAGTGTTTGTCAATTTAAGTTGTACGGGTGATCTATGTAAAAATCTGAAAAACGTGAAAAATAGGAAAACCTTGCTGAAACTACCAATAAAACAAAAAGAACGAGAATAGTAACAAGATTTTCAGTATTAAAGTGTTTGCGCAATGTACGCAAACAGCCCTTACATCAACTTTCCTAATACCGTTTTTCTTAATAACTTTTTTGTTTTCAGGCGGATTTGGAGGTTCGACCACTCTGAAGGAATGGGACGACGAGCTGGACAATAATAATGAATAAAAACTAGGGGTAAGTATAGAAATTTAAAAACTTTTAGAACAAACTTTTGATTTTACGCTGATTTACAAGTATTACTAGGGATGTTTTGTGAAAAACTGAAACTAAATGAAAAGCTAGGGGGGTGTTTAGGGTCTCGTAAGAAGCCCCTCGGTTAGTTTTAATAATCTATATCAAAATATGAAACCACCTTAGTACATAAAGTTATTGTTATACACAAAGAAAGTGTTTGTCAATTTAAGTTGTACGGGTGATCTATGTAAAAATCTGAAAAACGTGAAAAATAGGAAAACCTTGCTGAAACTACCAATAAAACAAAAAGAACGAGAATAGTAACAAGATTTTCAGTATTAAAGTGTTTGCGCAATGTACGCAAACAGCCCTTACATCAACTTTCCTAATACCGTTTTTCTTAATAACTTTTTTGTTTTCAGGCGGATTTGGAGGTTCGACCACTCTGAAGGAATGGGACGACGAGCTGGACAATAATAATGAATAAAAACTAGGGGTAAGTATAGAAATTTAAAAACTTTTAGAACAAACTTTTGATTTTACGCTGATTTACAAGTATTACTAGGGATGTTTTGTGAAAAACTGAAACTAAATGAAAAGCTAGGGGGGTGTTTAGGGTCTCGTAAGAAGCCCCTCGGTTAGTTTTAATAATCTATATCAAAATATGAAACCACCTTAGTACATAAAGTTATTGTTATACACAAAGAAAGTGTTTGTCAATTTAAGTTGTACGGGTGATCTATGTAAAAATCTGAAAAACGTGAAAAATAGGAAAACCTTGCTGAAACTACCAATAAAACAAAAAGAACGAGAATAGTAACAAGATTTTCAGTATTAAAGTGTTTGCGCAATGTACGCAAACAGCCCTTACATCAACTTTCCTAATACCGTTTTTCTTAATAACTTTTTTGTTTTCAGGCGGATTTGGAGGTTCGACCACTCTGAAGGAATGGGACGACGAGCTGGACAATAATAATGAATAAAAACTAGGGGTAAGTATAGAAATTTAAAAACTTTTAGAACAAACTTTTGATTTTACGCTGATTTACAAGTATTACTAGGGATGTTTTGTGAAAAACTGAAACTAAATGAAAAGCTAGGGGGGTGTTTAGGGTCTCGTAAGAAGCCCCTCGGTTAGTTTTAATAATCTATATCAAAATATGAAACCACCTTAGTACATAAAGTTATTGTTATACACAAAGAAAGTGTTTGTCAATTTAAGTTGTACGGGTGATCTATGTAAAAATCTGAAAAACGTGAAAAATAGGAAAACCTTGCTGAAACTACCAATAAAACAAAAAGAACGAGAATAGTAACAAGATTTTCAGTATTAAAGTGTTTGCGCAATGTACGCAAACAGCCCTTACATCAACTTTCCTAATACCGTTTTTCTTAATAACTTTTTTGTTTTCAGGCGGATTTGGAGGTTCGACCACTCTGAAGGAATGGGACGACGAGCTGGACAATAATAATGAATAAAAACTAGGGGTAAGTATAGAAATTTAAAAACTTTTAGAACAAACTTTTGATTTTACGCTGATTTACAAGTATTACTAGGGATGTTTTGTGAAAAACTGAAACTAAATGAAAAGCTAGGGGGGTGTTTAGGGTCTCGTAAGAAGCCCCTCGGTTAGTTTTAATAATCTATATCAAAATATGAAACCACCTTAGTACATAAAGTTATTGTTATACACAAAGAAAGTGTTTGTCAATTTAAGTTGTACGGGTGATCTATGTAAAAATCTGAAAAACGTGAAAAATAGGAAAACCTTGCTGAAACTACCAATAAAACAAAAAGAACGAGAATAGTAACAAGATTTTCAGTATTAAAGTGTTTGCGCAATGTACGCAAACAGCCCTTACATCAACTTTCCTAATACCGTTTTTCTTAATAACTTTTTTGTTTTCAGGCGGATTTGGAGGTTCGACCACTCTGAAGGAATGGGACGACGAGCTGGACAATAATAATGAATAAAAACTAGGGGTAAGTATAGAAATTTAAAAACTTTTAGAACAAACTTTTGATTTTACGCTGATTTACAAGTATTACTAGGGATGTTTTGTGAAAAACTGAAACTAAATGAAAAGCTAGGGGGGTGTTTAGGGTCTCGTAAGAAGCCCCTCGGTTAGTTTTAATAATCTATATCAAAATATGAAACCACCTTAGTACATAAAGTTATTGTTATACACAAAGAAAGTGTTTGTCAATTTAAGTTGTACGGGTGATCTATGTAAAAATCTGAAAAACGTGAAAAATAGGAAAACCTTGCTGAAACTACCAATAAAACAAAAAGAACGAGAATAGTAACAAGATTTTCAGTATTAAAGTGTTTGCGCAATGTACGCAAACAGCCCTTACATCAACTTTCCTAATACCGTTTTTCTTAATAACTTTTTTGTTTTCAGGCGGATTTGGAGGTTCGACCACTCTGAAGGAATGGGACGACGAGCTGGACAATAATAATGAATAAAAACTAGGGGTAAGTATAGAAATTTAAAAACTTTTAGAACAAACTTTTGATTTTACGCTGATTTACAAGTATTACTAGGGATGTTTTGTGAAAAACTGAAACTAAATGAAAAGCTAGGGGGGTGTTTAGGGTCTCGTAAGAAGCCCCTCGGTTAGTTTTAATAATCTATATCAAAATATGAAACCACCTTAGTACATAAAGTTATTGTTATACACAAAGAAAGTGTTTGTCAATTTAAGTTGTACGGGTGATCTATGTAAAAATCTGAAAAACGTGAAAAATAGGAAAACCTTGCTGAAACTACCAATAAAACAAAAAGAACGAGAATAGTAACAAGATTTTCAGTATTAAAGTGTTTGCGCAATGTACGCAAACAGCCCTTACATCAACTTTCCTAATACCGTTTTTCTTAATAACTTTTTTGTTTTCAGGCGGATTTGGAGGTTCGACCACTCTGAAGGAATGGGACGACGAGCTGGACAATAATAATGAATAAAAACTAGGGGTAAGTATAGAAATTTAAAAACTTTTAGAACAAACTTTTGATTTTACGCTGATTTACAAGTATTACTAGGGATGTTTTGTGAAAAACTGAAACTAAATGAAAAGCTAGGGGGGTGTTTAGGGTCTCGTAAGAAGCCCCTCGGTTAGTTTTAATAATCTATATCAAAATATGAAACCACCTTAGTACATAAAGTTATTGTTATACACAAAGAAAGTGTTTGTCAATTTAAGTTGTACGGGTGATCTATGTAAAAATCTGAAAAACGTGAAAAATAGGAAAACCTTGCTGAAACTACCAATAAAACAAAAAGAACGAGAATAGTAACAAGATTTTCAGTATTAAAGTGTTTGCGCAATGTACGCAAACAGCCCTTACATCAACTTTCCTAATACCGTTTTTCTTAATAACTTTTTTGTTTTCAGGCGGATTTGGAGGTTCGACCACTCTGAAGGAATGGGACGACGAGCTGGACAATAATAATGAATAAAAACTAGGGGTAAGTATAGAAATTTAAAAACTTTTAGAACAAACTTTTGATTTTACGCTGATTTACAAGTATTACTAGGGATGTTTTGTGAAAAACTGAAACTAAATGAAAAGCTAGGGGGGTGTTTAGGGTCTCGTAAGAAGCCCCTCGGTTAGTTTTAATAATCTATATCAAAATATGAAACCACCTTAGTACATAAAGTTATTGTTATACACAAAGAAAGTGTTTGTCAATTTAAGTTGTACGGGTGATCTATGTAAAAATCTGAAAAACGTGAAAAATAGGAAAACCTTGCTGAAACTACCAATAAAACAAAAAGAACGAGAATAGTAACAAGATTTTCAGTATTAAAGTGTTTGCGCAATGTACGCAAACAGCCCTTACATCAACTTTCCTAATACCGTTTTTCTTAATAACTTTTTTGTTTTCAGGCGGATTTGGAGGTTCGACCACTCTGAAGGAATGGGACGACGAGCTGGACAATAATAATGAATAAAAACTAGGGGTAAGTATAGAAATTTAAAAACTTTTAGAACAAACTTTTGATTTTACGCTGATTTACAAGTATTACTAGGGATGTTTTGTGAAAAACTGAAACTAAATGAAAAGCTAGGGGGGTGTTTAGGGTCTCGTAAGAAGCCCCTCGGTTAGTTTTAATAATCTATATCAAAATATGAAACCACCTTAGTACATAAAGTTATTGTTATACACAAAGAAAGTGTTTGTCAATTTAAGTTGTACGGGTGATCTATGTAAAAATCTGAAAAACGTGAAAAATAGGAAAACCTTGCTGAAACTACCAATAAAACAAAAAGAACGAGAATAGTAACAAGATTTTCAGTATTAAAGTGTTTGCGCAATGTACGCAAACAGCCCTTACATCAACTTTCCTAATACCGTTTTTCTTAATAACTTTTTTGTTTTCAGGCGGATTTGGAGGTTCGACCACTCTGAAGGAATGGGACGACGAGCTGGACAATAATAATGAATAAAAACTAGGGGTAAGTATAGAAATTTAAAAACTTTTAGAACAAACTTTTGATTTTACGCTGATTTACAAGTATTACTAGGGATGTTTTGTGAAAAACTGAAACTAAATGAAAAGCTAGGGGGGTGTTTAGGGTCTCGTAAGAAGCCCCTCGGTTAGTTTTAATAATCTATATCAAAATATGAAACCACCTTAGTACATAAAGTTATTGTTATACACAAAGAAAGTGTTTGTCAATTTAAGTTGTACGGGTGATCTATGTAAAAATCTGAAAAACGTGAAAAATAGGAAAACCTTGCTGAAACTACCAATAAAACAAAAAGAACGAGAATAGTAACAAGATTTTCAGTATTAAAGTGTTTGCGCAATGTACGCAAACAGCCCTTACATCAACTTTCCTAATACCGTTTTTCTTAATAACTTTTTTGTTTTCAGGCGGATTTGGAGGTTCGACCACTCTGAAGGAATGGGACGACGAGCTGGACAATAATAATGAATAAAAACTAGGGGTAAGTATAGAAATTTAAAAACTTTTAGAACAAACTTTTGATTTTACGCTGATTTACAAGTATTACTAGGGATGTTTTGTGAAAAACTGAAACTAAATGAAAAGCTAGGGGGGTGTTTAGGGTCTCGTAAGAAGCCCCTCGGTTAGTTTTAATAATCTATATCAAAATATGAAACCACCTTAGTACATAAAGTTATTGTTATACACAAAGAAAGTGTTTGTCAATTTAAGTTGTACGGGTGATCTATGTAAAAATCTGAAAAACGTGAAAAATAGGAAAACCTTGCTGAAACTACCAATAAAACAAAAAGAACGAGAATAGTAACAAGATTTTCAGTATTAAAGTGTTTGCGCAATGTACGCAAACAGCCCTTACATCAACTTTCCTAATACCGTTTTTCTTAATAACTTTTTTGTTTTCAGGCGGATTTGGAGGTTCGACCACTCTGAAGGAATGGGACGACGAGCTGGACAATAATAATGAATAAAAACTAGGGGTAAGTATAGAAATTTAAAAACTTTTAGAACAAACTTTTGATTTTACGCTGATTTACAAGTATTACTAGGGATGTTTTGTGAAAAACTGAAACTAAATGAAAAGCTAGGGGGGTGTTTAGGGTCTCGTAAGAAGCCCCTCGGTTAGTTTTAATAATCTATATCAAAATATGAAACCACCTTAGTACATAAAGTTATTGTTATACACAAAGAAAGTGTTTGTCAATTTAAGTTGTACGGGTGATCTATGTAAAAATCTGAAAAACGTGAAAAATAGGAAAACCTTGCTGAAACTACCAATAAAACAAAAAGAACGAGAATAGTAACAAGATTTTCAGTATTAAAGTGTTTGCGCAATGTACGCAAACAGCCCTTACATCAACTTTCCTAATACCGTTTTTCTTAATAACTTTTTTGTTTTCAGGCGGATTTGGAGGTTCGACCACTCTGAAGGAATGGGACGACGAGCTGGACAATAATAATGAATAAAAACTAGGGGTAAGTATAGAAATTTAAAAACTTTTAGAACAAACTTTTGATTTTACGCTGATTTACAAGTATTACTAGGGATGTTTTGTGAAAAACTGAAACTAAATGAAAAGCTAGGGGGGTGTTTAGGGTCTCGTAAGAAGCCCCTCGGTTAGTTTTAATAATCTATATCAAAATATGAAACCACCTTAGTACATAAAGTTATTGTTATACACAAAGAAAGTGTTTGTCAATTTAAGTTGTACGGGTGATCTATGTAAAAATCTGAAAAACGTGAAAAATAGGAAAACCTTGCTGAAACTACCAATAAAACAAAAAGAACGAGAATAGTAACAAGATTTTCAGTATTAAAGTGTTTGCGCAATGTACGCAAACAGCCCTTACATCAACTTTCCTAATACCGTTTTTCTTAATAACTTTTTTGTTTTCAGGCGGATTTGGAGGTTCGACCACTCTGAAGGAATGGGACGACGAGCTGGACAATAATAATGAATAAAAACTAGGGGTAAGTATAGAAATTTAAAAACTTTTAGAACAAACTTTTGATTTTACGCTGATTTACAAGTATTACTAGGGATGTTTTGTGAAAAACTGAAACTAAATGAAAAGCTAGGGGGGTGTTTAGGGTCTCGTAAGAAGCCCCTCGGTTAGTTTTAATAATCTATATCAAAATATGAAACCACCTTAGTACATAAAGTTATTGTTATACACAAAGAAAGTGTTTGTCAATTTAAGTTGTACGGGTGATCTATGTAAAAATCTGAAAAACGTGAAAAATAGGAAAACCTTGCTGAAACTACCAATAAAACAAAAAGAACGAGAATAGTAACAAGATTTTCAGTATTAAAGTGTTTGCGCAATGTACGCAAACAGCCCTTACATCAACTTTCCTAATACCGTTTTTCTTAATAACTTTTTTGTTTTCAGGCGGATTTGGAGGTTCGACCACTCTGAAGGAATGGGACGACGAGCTGGACAATAATAATGAATAAAAACTAGGGGTAAGTATAGAAATTTAAAAACTTTTAGAACAAACTTTTGATTTTACGCTGATTTACAAGTATTACTAGGGATGTTTTGTGAAAAACTGAAACTAAATGAAAAGCTAGGGGGGTGTTTAGGGTCTCGTAAGAAGCCCCTCGGTTAGTTTTAATAATCTATATCAAAATATGAAACCACCTTAGTACATAAAGTTATTGTTATACACAAAGAAAGTGTTTGTCAATTTAAGTTGTACGGGTGATCTATGTAAAAATCTGAAAAACGTGAAAAATAGGAAAACCTTGCTGAAACTACCAATAAAACAAAAAGAACGAGAATAGTAACAAGATTTTCAGTATTAAAGTGTTTGCGCAATGTACGCAAACAGCCCTTACATCAACTTTCCTAATACCGTTTTTCTTAATAACTTTTTTGTTTTCAGGCGGATTTGGAGGTTCGACCACTCTGAAGGAATGGGACGACGAGCTGGACAATAATAATGAATAAAAACTAGGGGTAAGTATAGAAATTTAAAAACTTTTAGAACAAACTTTTGATTTTACGCTGATTTACAAGTATTACTAGGGATGTTTTGTGAAAAACTGAAACTAAATGAAAAGCTAGGGGGGTGTTTAGGGTCTCGTAAGAAGCCCCTCGGTTAGTTTTAATAATCTATATCAAAATATGAAACCACCTTAGTACATAAAGTTATTGTTATACACAAAGAAAGTGTTTGTCAATTTAAGTTGTACGGGTGATCTATGTAAAAATCTGAAAAACGTGAAAAATAGGAAAACCTTGCTGAAACTACCAATAAAACAAAAAGAACGAGAATAGTAACAAGATTTTCAGTATTAAAGTGTTTGCGCAATGTACGCAAACAGCCCTTACATCAACTTTCCTAATACCGTTTTTCTTAATAACTTTTTTGTTTTCAGGCGGATTTGGAGGTTCGACCACTCTGAAGGAATGGGACGACGAGCTGGACAATAATAATGAATAAAAACTAGGGGTAAGTATAGAAATTTAAAAACTTTTAGAACAAACTTTTGATTTTACGCTGATTTACAAGTATTACTAGGGATGTTTTGTGAAAAACTGAAACTAAATGAAAAGCTAGGGGGGTGTTTAGGGTCTCGTAAGAAGCCCCTCGGTTAGTTTTAATAATCTATATCAAAATATGAAACCACCTTAGTACATAAAGTTATTGTTATACACAAAGAAAGTGTTTGTCAATTTAAGTTGTACGGGTGATCTATGTAAAAATCTGAAAAACGTGAAAAATAGGAAAACCTTGCTGAAACTACCAATAAAACAAAAAGAACGAGAATAGTAACAAGATTTTCAGTATTAAAGTGTTTGCGCAATGTACGCAAACAGCCCTTACATCAACTTTCCTAATACCGTTTTTCTTAATAACTTTTTTGTTTTCAGGCGGATTTGGAGGTTCGACCACTCTGAAGGAATGGGACGACGAGCTGGACAATAATAATGAATAAAAACTAGGGGTAAGTATAGAAATTTAAAAACTTTTAGAACAAACTTTTGATTTTACGCTGATTTACAAGTATTACTAGGGATGTTTTGTGAAAAACTGAAACTAAATGAAAAGCTAGGGGGGTGTTTAGGGTCTCGTAAGAAGCCCCTCGGTTAGTTTTAATAATCTATATCAAAATATGAAACCACCTTAGTACATAAAGTTATTGTTATACACAAAGAAAGTGTTTGTCAATTTAAGTTGTACGGGTGATCTATGTAAAAATCTGAAAAACGTGAAAAATAGGAAAACCTTGCTGAAACTACCAATAAAACAAAAAGAACGAGAATAGTAACAAGATTTTCAGTATTAAAGTGTTTGCGCAATGTACGCAAACAGCCCTTACATCAACTTTCCTAATACCGTTTTTCTTAATAACTTTTTTGTTTTCAGGCGGATTTGGAGGTTCGACCACTCTGAAGGAATGGGACGACGAGCTGGACAATAATAATGAATAAAAACTAGGGGTAAGTATAGAAATTTAAAAACTTTTAGAACAAACTTTTGATTTTACGCTGATTTACAAGTATTACTAGGGATGTTTTGTGAAAAACTGAAACTAAATGAAAAGCTAGGGGGGTGTTTAGGGTCTCGTAAGAAGCCCCTCGGTTAGTTTTAATAATCTATATCAAAATATGAAACCACCTTAGTACATAAAGTTATTGTTATACACAAAGAAAGTGTTTGTCAATTTAAGTTGTACGGGTGATCTATGTAAAAATCTGAAAAACGTGAAAAATAGGAAAACCTTGCTGAAACTACCAATAAAACAAAAAGAACGAGAATAGTAACAAGATTTTCAGTATTAAAGTGTTTGCGCAATGTACGCAAACAGCCCTTACATCAACTTTCCTAATACCGTTTTTCTTAATAACTTTTTTGTTTTCAGGCGGATTTGGAGGTTCGACCACTCTGAAGGAATGGGACGACGAGCTGGACAATAATAATGAATAAAAACTAGGGGTAAGTATAGAAATTTAAAAACTTTTAGAACAAACTTTTGATTTTACGCTGATTTACAAGTATTACTAGGGATGTTTTGTGAAAAACTGAAACTAAATGAAAAGCTAGGGGGGTGTTTAGGGTCTCGTAAGAAGCCCCTCGGTTAGTTTTATTAATCTATATCAAAATATGAAACCACCTTAGTACATAAAGTTATTGTTATACACAAAGAAAGTGTTTGTCAATTTAAGTTGTACGGGTGATCTATGTAAAAATCTGAAAAACGTGAAAAATAGGAAAACCTTGCTGAAACTACCAATAAAACAAAAAGAACGAGAATAGTAACAAGATTTTCAGTATTAAAGTGTTTGCGCAATGTACGCAAACAGCCCTTACATCAACTTTCCTAATACCGTTTTTCTTAATAACTTTTTTGTTTTCAGGCGGATTTGGAGGTTCAACCACTCTGAAGGAATGGGACGACGAGCTGGACAATAATAATGAATAAAAACTAGGGGTAAGTATAGAAATTTAAAAACTTTTAGAACAAACTTTTGATTTTACGCTGATTTACAAGTATTACTAGGGATGTTTTGTGAAAAACTGAAACTAAATGAAAAGCTAGGGGGGTGTTTAGGGTCTCGTAAGAAGCCCCTCGGTTAGTTTTAATAATCTATATCAAAATATGAAACCACCTTAGTACATAAAGTTATTGTTATACACAAAGAAAGTGTTTGTCAATTTAAGTTGTACGGGTGATCTATGTAAAAATCTGAAAAACGTGAAAAATAGGAAAACCTTGCTGAAACTACCAATAAAACAAAAAGAACGAGAATAGTAACAAGATTTTCAGTATTAAAGTGTTTGCGCAATGTACGCAAACAGCCCTTACATCAACTTTCCTAATACCGTTTTTCTTAATAACTTTTTTGTTTTCAGGCGGATTTGGAGGTTCGACCACTCTGAAGGAATGGGACGACGAGCTGGACAATAATAATGAATAAAAACTAGGGGTAAGTATAGAAATTTAAAAACTTTTAGAACAAACTTTTGATTTTACGCTGATTTACAAGTATTACTAGGGATGTTTTGTGAAAAACTGAAACTAAATGAAAAGCTAGGGGGGTGTTTAGGGTCTCGTAAGAAGCCCCTCGGTTAGTTTTAATAATCTATATCAAAATATGAAACCACCTTAGTACATAAAGTTATTGTTATACACAAAGAAAGTGTTTGTCAATTTAAGTTGTACGGGTGATCTATGTAAAAATCTGAAAAACGTGAAAAATAGGAAAACCTTGCTGAAACTACCAATAAAACAAAAAGAACGAGAATAGTAACAAGATTTTCAGTATCAAAGTGTTTGCGCAATGTACGCAAACAGCCCTTACATCAACTTTCCTAATACCGTTTTTCTTAATAACTTTTTTGTTTTCAGGCGGATTTGGAGGTTCGACCACTCTGAAGGAATGGGACGACGAGCTGGACAATAATAATGAATAAAAACTAGGGGTAAGTATAGAAATTTAAAAACTTTTAGAACAAACTTTTGATTTTACGCTGATTTACAAGTATTACTAGGGATGTTTTGTGAAAAACTGAAACTAAATGAAAAGCTAGGGGGGTGTTTAGGGTCTCGTAAGAAGCCCCTCGGTTAGTTTTAATAATCTATATCAAAATATGAAACCACCTTAGTACATAAAGTTATTGTTATACACAAAGAAAGTGTTTGTCAATTTAAGTTGTACGGGTGATCTATGTAAAAATCTGAAAAACGTGAAAAATAGGAAAACCTTGCTGAAACTACCAATAAAATAAAAAGAACGAGAATAGTAACAAGATTTTCAGTATCAAAGTGTTTGCGCAATGTACGCAAACAGCCCTTACATCAACTTTCCTAATACCGTTTTTCTTAATAACTTTTTTGTTTTCAGGCGGATTTGGAGGTTCGACCACTCTGAAGGAATGGGACGACGAGCTGGACAATAATAATGAATAAAAACTAGGGGTAAGTATAGAAATTTAAAAACTTTTAGAACAAACTTTTGATTTTACGCTGATTTACAAGTATTACTAGGGATGTTTTGTGAAAAACTGAAACTAAATGAAAAGCTAGGGGGGTGTTTAGGGTCTCGTAAGAAGCCCCTCGGTTAGTTTTAATAATCTATATCAAAATATGAAACCACCTTAGTACATAAAGTTATTGTTATACACAAAGAAAGTGTTTGTCAATTTAAGTTGTACGGGTGATCTATGTAAAAATCTGAAAAACGTGAAAAATAGGAAAACCTTGCTGAAACTACCAATAAAACAAAAAGAACGAGAATAGTAACAAGATTTTCAGTATTAAAGTGTTTGCGCAATGTACGCAAACAGCCCTTACATCAACTTTCCTAATACCGTTTTTCTTAATAACTTTTTTGTTTTCAGGCGGATTTGGAGGTTCGACCACTCTGAAGGAATGGACGACGAGCTGGACAATAATAATGAATAAAAACTAGGGGTAAGTATAGAAATTTAAAAACTTTTAGAACAAACTTTTGATTTTACGCTGATTTACAAGTATTACTAGGGATGTTTTGTGAAAAACTGAAACTAAATGAAAAGCTAGGGGGGTGTTTAGGGTCTCGTAAGAAGCCCCTCGGTTAGTTTTAATAATCTATATCAAAATATGAAACCACCTTAGTACATAAAGTTATTGTTATACACAAAGAAAGTGTTTGTCAATTTAAGTTGTACGGGTGATCTATGTAAAAATCTGAAAAACGTGAAAAATAGGAAAACCTTGCTGAAACTACCAATAAAACAAAAAGAACGAGAATAGTAACAAGATTTTCAGTATTAAAGTGTTTGCGCAATGTACGCAAACAGCCCTTACATCAACTTTCCTAATACCGTTTTTCTTAATAACTTTTTTGTTTTCAGGCGGATTTGGAGGTTCGACCACTCTGAAGGAATGGGACGACGAGCTGGACAATAATAATGAATAAAAACTAGGGGTAAGTATAGAAATTTAAAAACTTTTAGAACAAACTTTTGATTTTACGCTGATTTACAAGTATTACTAGGGATGTTTTGTGAAAAACTGAAACTAAATGAAAAGCTAGGGGGGTGTTTAGGGTCTCGTAAGAAGCCCCTCGGTTAGTTTTAATAATCTATATCAAAATATGAAACCACCTTAGTACATAAAGTTATTGTTATACACAAAGAAAGTGTTTGTCAATTTAAGTTGTACGGGTGATCTATGTAAAAATCTGAAAAACGTGAAAAATAGGAAAACCTTGCTGAAACTACCAATAAAACAAAAAGAACGAGAATAGTAACAAGATTTTCAGTATTAAAGTGTTTGCGCAATGTACGCAAACAGCCCTTACATCAACTTTCCTAATACCGTTTTTCTTAATAACTTTTTTGTTTTCAGGCGGATTTGGAGGTTCGACCACTCTGAAGGAATGGGACGACGAGCTGGACAATAATAATGAATAAAAACTAGGGGTAAGTATAGAAATTTAAAAACTTTTAGAACAAACTTTTGATTTTACGCTGATTTACAAGTATTACTAGGGATGTTTTGTGAAAAACTGAAACTAAATGAAAAGCTAGGGGGGTGTTTAGGGTCTCGTAAGAAGCCCCTCGGTTAGTTTTAATAATCTATATCAAAATATGAAACCACCTTAGTACATAAAGTTATTGTTATACACAAAGAAAGTGTTTGTCAATTTAAGTTGTACGGGTGATCTATGTAAAAATCTGAAAAACGTGAAAAATAGGAAAACCTTGCTGAAACTACCAATAAAACAAAAAGAACGAGAATAGTAACAAGATTTTCAGTATTAAAGTGTTTGCGCAATGTACGCAAACAGCCCTTACATCAACTTTCCTAATACCGTTTTTCTTAATAACTTTTTTGTTTTCAGGCGGATTTGGAGGTTCGACCACTCTGAAGGAATGGGACGACGAGCTGGACAATAATAATGAATAAAAACTAGGGGTAAGTATAGAAATTTAAAAACTTTTAGAACAAACTTTTGATTTTACGCTGATTTACAAGTATTACTAGGGATGTTTTGTGAAAAACTGAAACTAAATGAAAAGCTAGGGGGGGTGTTTAGGGTCTCGTAAGAAGCCCCTCGGTTAGTTTTAATAATCTATATCAAAATATGAAACCACCTTAGTACATAAAGTTATTGTTATACACAAAGAAAGTGTTTGTCAATTTAAGTTGTACGGGTGATCTATGTAAAAATCTGAAAACGTGAAAAATAGGAAAACCTTGCCTGAAACTACCAATAAAACAAAAAGAACGAGAATAGTAACAAGATTTTCAGTATCAAAGTGTTTGCGCAATGTACGCAAACAGCCCTTACATCAACTTTCCTAATACCGTTTTTCTTAATAACTTTTTTGTTTTCAGGCGGATTTGGAGGTTCGACCACTCTGAAGGAATGGGACGACGAGCTGGACAATAATAATGAATAAAAACTAGGGGTAAGTATAGAAATTTAAAAACTTTTAGAACAAACTTTTGATTTTACGCTGATTTACAAGTATTACTAGGGATGTTTTGTGAAAAACTGAAACTAAATGAAAAGCTAGGGGGGTGTTTAGGGTCTCGTAAGAAGCCCCTCGGTTAGTTTTAATAATCTATATCAAAATATGAAACCACCTTAGTACATAAAGTTATTGTTATACACAAAGAAAGTGTTTGTCAATTTAAGTTGTACGGGTGATCTATGTAAAAATCTGAAAAACGTGAAAAATAGGAAAACCTTGCTGAAACTACCAATAAAACAAAAAGAACGAGAATAGTAACAAGATTTTCAGTATTAAAGTGTTTGCGCAATGTACGCAAACAGCCCTTACATCAACTTTCCTAATACCGTTTTTCTTAATAACTTTTTTGTTTTCAGGCGGATTTGGAGGTTCGACCACTCTGAAGGAATGGGACGACGAGCTGGACAATAATAATGAATAAAAACTAGGGGTAAGTATAGAAATTTAAAAACTTTTAGAACAAACTTTTGATTTTACGCTGATTTACAAGTATTACTAGGGATGTTTTGTGAAAAACTGAAACTAAATGAAAAGCTAGGGGGGTGTTTAGGGTCTCGTAAGAAGCCCCTCGGTTAGTTTTAATAATCTATATCAAAATATGAAACCACCTTAGTACATAAAGTTATTGTTATACACAAAGAAAGTGTTTGTCAATTTAAGTTGTACGGGTGATCTATGTAAAAATCTGAAAAACGTGAAAAATAGGAAAACCTTGCTGAAACTACCAATAAAACAAAAAGAACGAGAATAGTAACAAGATTTTCAGTATTAAAGTGTTTGCGAAATGTACGCAAACAGCCCTTACATCAACTTTCCTAATACCGTTTTTCTTAATAACTTTTTTGTTTTCAGGCGGATTTGGAGGTTCGACCACTCTGAAGGAATGGGACGACGAGCTGGACAATAATAATGAATAAAAACTAGGGGTAAGTATAGAAATTTAAAAACTTTTAGAACAAACTTTTGATTTTACGCTGATTTACAAGTATTACTAGGGATGTTTTGTGAAAAACTGAAACTAAATGAAAAGCTAGGGGGGTGTTTAGGGTCTCGTAAGAAGCCCCTCGGTTAGTTTTAATAATCTATATCAAAATATGAAACCACCTTAGTACATAAAGTTATTGTTATACACAAAGAAAGTGTTTGTCAATTTAAGTTGTACGGGTGATCTATGTAAAAATCTGAAAAACGTGAAAAATAGGAAAACCTTGCTGAAACTACCAATAAAACAAAAAGAACGAGAATAGTAACAAGATTTTCAGTATTAAAGTGTTTGCGCAATGTACGCAAACAGCCCTTACATCAACTTTCCTAATACCGTTTTTCTTAATAACTTTTTTGTTTTCAGGCGGATTTGGAGGTTCGACCACTCTGAAGGAATGGGACGACGAGCTGGACAATAATAATGAATAAAAACTAGGGGTAAGTATAGAAATTTAAAAACTTTTAGAACAAACTTTTGATTTTACGCTGATTTACAAGTATTACTAGGGATGTTTTGTGAAAAACTGAAACTAAATGAAAAGCTAGGGGGGTGTTTAGGGTCTCGTAAGAAGCCCCTCGGTTAGTTTTAATAATCTATATCAAAATATGAAACCACCTTAGTACATAAAGTTATTGTTATACACAAAGAAAGTGTTTGTCAATTTAAGTTGTACGGGTGATCTATGTAAAAATCTGAAAAACGTGAAAAATAGGAAAACCTTGCTGAAACTACCAATAAAACAAAAAGAACGAGAATAGTAACAAGATTTTCAGTATTAAAGTGTTTGCGCAATGTACGCAAACAGCCCTTACATCAACTTTCCTAATACCGTTTTTCTTAATAACTTTTTTGTTTTCAGGCGGATTTGGAGGTTCGACCACTCTGAAGGAATGGGACGACGAGCTGGACAATAATAATGAATAAAAACTAGGGGTAAGTATAGAAATTTAAAAACTTTTAGAACAAACTTTTGATTTTACGCTGATTTACAAGTATTACTAGGGATGTTTTGTGAAAAACTGAAACTAAATGAAAAGCTAGGGGGGTGTTTAGGGTCTCGTAAGAAGCCCCTCGGTTAGTTTTAATAATCTATATCAAAATATGAAACCACCTTAGTACATAAAGTTATTGTTATACACAAAGAAAGTGTTTGTCAATTTAAGTTGTACGGGTGATCTATGTAAAAATCTGAAAAACGTGAAAAATAGGAAAACCTTGCTGAAACTACCAATAAAACAAAAAGAACGAGAATAGTAACAAGATTTTCAGTATTAAAGTGTTTGCGCAATGTACGCAAACAGCCCTTACATCAACTTTCCTAATACCGTTTTTCTTAATAACTTTTTTGTTTTCAGGCGGATTTGGAGGTTCGACCACTCTGAAGGAATGGGACGACGAGCTGGACAATAATAATGAATAAAAACTAGGGGTAAGTATAGAAATTTAAAAACTTTTAGAACAAACTTTTGATTTTACGCTGATTTACAAGTATTACTAGGGATGTTTTGTGAAAAACTGAAACTAAATGAAAAGCTAGGGGGGTGTTTAGGGTCTCGTAAGAAGCCCCTCGGTTAGTTTTAATAATCTATATCAAAATATGAAACCACCTTAGTACATAAAGTTATTGTTATACACAAAGAAAGTGTTTGTCAATTTAAGTTGTACGGGTGATCTATGTAAAAATCTGAAAAACGTGAAAAATAGGAAAACCTTGCTGAAACTACCAATAAAACAAAAAGAACGAGAATAGTAACAAGATTTTCAGTATTAAAGTGTTTGCGCAATGTACGCAAACAGCCCTTACATCAACTTTCCTAATACCGTTTTTCTTAATAACTTTTTTGTTTTCAGGCGGATTTGGAGGTTCGACCACTCTGAAGGAATGGGACGACGAGCTGGACAATAATAATGAATAAAAACTAGGGGTAAGTATAGAAATTTAAAAACTTTTAGAACAAACTTTTGATTTTACGCTGATTTACAAGTATTACTAGGGATGTTTTGTGAAAAACTGAAACTAAATGAAAAGCTAGGGGGGTGTTTAGGGTCTCGTAAGAAGCCCCTCGGTTAGTTTTAATAATCTATATCAAAATATGAAACCACCTTAGTACATAAAGTTATTGTTATACACAAAGAAAGTGTTTGTCAATTTAAGTTGTACGGGTGATCTATGTAAAAATCTGAAAAACGTGAAAAATAGGAAAACCTTGCTGAAACTACCAATAAAACAAAAAGAACGAGAATAGTAACAAGATTTTCAGTATTAAAGTGTTTGCGCAATGTACGCAAACAGCCCTTACATCAACTTTCCTAATACCGTTTTTCTTAATAACTTTTTTGTTTTCAGGCGGATTTGGAGGTTCGACCACTCTGAAGGAATGGGACGACGAGCTGGACAATAATAATGAATAAAAACTAGGGGTAAGTATAGAAATTTAAAAACTTTTAGAACAAACTTTTGATTTTACGCTGATTTACAAGTATTACTAGGGATGTTTTGTGAAAAACTGAAACTAAATGAAAAGCTAGGGGGGTGTTTAGGGTCTCGTAAGAAGCCCCTCGGTTAGTTTTAATAATCTATATCAAAATATGAAACCACCTTAGTACATAAAGTTATTGTTATACACAAAGAAAGTGTTTGTCAATTTAAGTTGTACGGGTGATCTATGTAAAAATCTGAAAAACGTGAAAAATAGGAAAACCTTGCTGAAACTACCAATAAAACAAAACAAAATTCGTATTACATAAATTGGTTTTATTTTGTCAAACGCATTGAGGCGCTCCTTCTGACTCCTCAATCAGCTACCTGCTTAGCAAAATTATATCGTTTTTGGTGCATCCAAATCGTATATTGCTAATTTTTCTATAGAAAACTTGGGTTTTGGTCGAAAATTTCAAAATTTAGTACAGTAACTCAGCGTTTTTATTGTTTATTCGTGTAGATCTCGTCGATACCTTCCTTCAGAGGGATCGAACTCCGCAATCGGCTTGAAAATAAAAAAGTAATTTGCAGAGAAGAGCAACCAAAAACCTAACCTAACCTAACCTAACCTAACCTGACCCAAACCTAACCTATCATAGTTTACATAGTCATTTTGAAAATTTGTATTACTTAAATTGATTTTATTTTGTCAAACGCATTGAGGCGCTCCTTCTGACACCTCAATCAGCTACCTGCTTAGCAAAATTATATCGTTTTTGGTGCATCCAAATCGTATATTGCTAATTTTTCTATAGAAAACTGGGGTTTTGGTCGAAAATTTCAAAATTTAGTACAGTAACTCAGCGTTTTTATTGTTTATTCGTGTAGATCTCGTCGATACCTTCCTTCAGAGGGGTCGAACTCCGCAATCGGCTTGAAAATAAAAAAGTTATTTGCAGAGAAGAGCAACCAAAAACCTAACCTAACCTAACCTTACCTAACCTGACCCAAACCTAACCTATCGTAGTTTACATAGTCATTTTGAAAATTTGTATTACTTAAATTGATTTTATTTTGTCAAACGCATTGAGGCGCTCCTTCTGACACCTCAATCAGCTACCTGCTTAGCAAAATTATATCGTTTTTGGTGCATCCAAATCGTATATTGCAAATTTTTCTATAGAAAACTGGGGTTTTGGTCGAAAATTTCAAAATTTAGTACAGTAACTCAGCGTTTTTATTGTTTATTCGTGTAGATCTCGTCGATACCTTCCTTCAGAGGGGTCGAACTCCGCAATCGGCTTGAAAATAAAAAAGTTATTTGCAGAGAAGAGCAACCAAAAACCTAACCTAACCTAACCTTACCTAACCTGACCCAAACCTAACCTATCGTAGTTTACATAGTCATTTTGAAAATTTGTATTACTTAAATTGATTTTATTTTGTCAAACGCATTGAGGCGCTCCTTCTGACACCTCAATCAGCTACCTGCTTGGCAAAATTATATCGGTTTTGGTGCATCCAATTCGTATATTGCTAATTTTTCTATACAAAACTGGGGTTTTGGTCGAAAATTTCATACTTTAGTACAGTAACTCAGCGTTTTTATTGTTTATTCATGTAGATTTCGTCGATACATTCCTTCAGAGGGGTCGAACTCCGAAATCGGCCTGAAAATAAAAAAGTTATTTGCAGAGAAAAGAAACCAAAAACCTAACCTAACCTAACCTAACCTAACCTGACCCAAACCTAACCTATCGTAGTTTACATAGTCATTTTGAAAATTTGTATTACTTAAATTGATTTTATTTTGTCAAACGCATTGAGGCGCTCCTTCTGACACCTCAATCAGCTACCTGCTTGGCAAAATTATATCGTTTTTGGTGCATCCAATTCGTATATTGCTAATTTTTCTATAGAAAACTGGGGTTTTGGTCGATAATTTCAAACTTTAGTACAGTAACTGAGCGTTTTTATTGTTTATTCGTGTAGATCTCGTCGATACCTTCCTTCAGAGGGGTCGAACTCCGCAATCGGCTTGAAAATAAAAAAGTTATTTGCAGAGAAGAGCAACCAAAAACCTAACCTAACCTAACCTAACCTAACCTGTCCCAAACCTAACCTATCGTAGTTTACATAGTCATTTTGAAAATTTGTATTACTTAAATTGATTTTATTTTGTCAAACGCATTGAGGCGCTCCTTCTGACACCTCAATCAGCTACCTGCTTAGCAAAATTATATCGTTTTTGGTGCATCCAAATCGTATATTGCAAATTTTTCTATAGAAAACTGGGGTTTTGGTCGAAAATTTCAAAATTTAGTACTGTAACTCAGCGTTTTTATTGTTTATTCGTGTAGATCTCGTCGATACCTTCCTTCAGAGGGGTCGAACTCCGCAATCGGCTTGAAAATAAAAAAGTTATTTGCAAAGAAGAGCAACCAAAAACCTAACCTAACCTAACCTAACCTGACCCAAACCTAACCTATCGTAGTTTACATAGTCATTTTGAAAATTTGTATCTCTTAAATTGATTTTATTTTGTCAAACGCATTGAGGCGCTCCTTCTGACACCTCAATGAGCTACCTGCTTGGCAAAATTATATCGGTTTTGGTGCATCCAATTCGTATATTGCTAATTTTTCTATAGAAAACTGGGGTTTTGGTCGAAAATTTCATACTTTAGTACAGTAACTCAGCGTTTTTATTGTTTATTCATGTAGATTTCGTCGATACATTCCTTCAGAGGGGTCGAACTCCGAAATCGGCCTGAAAATAAAAAAGTTATTTGCAGAGAAAAGAAACCAAAAACCTAACCTAACCTAACCTAACCTAACCTAACCTAACCTGACCCAAACCTAACCTATCGTAGTTTACATAGTCATTTTGAAAATTTGTATTACTTAAATTGATTTTATTTTGTCAAACGCATTGAGGCGCTCCTTCTGACACCTCAATCAGCTACCTGCTTGGCAAAATTATATCGTTTTTGGTGCATCCAATTCGTATATTGCTAATTTTTCTATAGAAAACTGGGGTTTTGGTCGAAAATTTCAAACTTTAGTACAGTAACTCAGCGTTTTTATTGTTTCTTCATGTAGATCTCGTCGATACATTCCTTCAGAGGGGTCGAACTCCGAAATCGGCCTGAAAATAAAAAAGTTATTTGCAGAGAAAAGCAACCAAAAACCTTTTTTTTTTTTTTTTTTTTTTACTTGAGGAAAACGTGCTATCACGTCCCCGACCGCCCAAGGGGGAGCGACGGGGTATGTGGGGATGATCCGGCAGAAGGCCAGACCTACCCACTAAAAACCTCAAGGTGTACCTCATCTGCCGTAGACGGAGCTCACGGTACCGCCATTAGCATTACCCGCGAGCCCCGGCAGATTGCGCTCAGCCTTAGCCGAGCGTCCCCCACGTGGGAAATGGTCCAGCACACGAGACCATTTCCCCACACATAGCCCTAATAGACGCAGCAGGTCCCCTCACCCGCTACGGCTGGCTATCGGGAGGGAGAAGGTGAGCGTATCTCCTTCTCCGTCCCCCCCTCCGCCTACGGCGGATCGGTGCCAAAGAGGCGTCATCCTCCCGGCACCACTCCGCCGCCTCCTTCTGCGACATTACGTCCTCGCAGAAGGAGGTCATGGCCGCCCAAGCCTCGCGACTCCCTAACATGGCTTTAACCACGCTAGGGAGCGAGAGGTCCTCTCCGACGACAGACGTCAACTCGTGCCGCAGCCGACCCCACGCCGGACACACCACTAAGGTGTGCTCCGCCGTGTCGTCGGCCGCCCCACAATGGTGACACTCTGTCGTCACCTCCCTCCGGGCGACCCTGTGCAGGTAGTGACCGAAACAACCATGTCCGGTCAATACCTGCACAAGGCGGAAGGTCAGAGTCCCCCACCTTCGCTGCACCCACTCAACGAGGACCGGACGAATCGCATCGATCGTCCAGGCCCCGTAAGCGGGCGCGACGAGGGACTCTTCCCACCCCCTAAGGAGTGCCCTCCTGGCACTCCTGCGGACGCGTGCCACCTCCTCGGGACAGGGGCGCTCGCCCGCATCCCTCCTCCTGGCTCGGTACCGGTAAACGGCACCGAGCACTACCGCCTCGAGTTCCCACGGGGGGGCGCTTGCCAAGACGCAGGCAGCCCCATGGGAAGCAACCAAAAACCTAACCTAACCTTTTTTTTTTTTTTTTGTTAACGAGGGGGAAATCTTCAAAAGATACCCATCGTCCTGGGAACAACGATGGGTTATGTGAGATTTTTACTCACTAAAACCCCCCCGGTGGCCATCCTCCACGTTTATGAAGAGACCCCGGGATCTCCCGAGGAACGCACCGGTGCCTCTTCAACGATTGCCTCTTGCACATCCTCATCTTATCAGTACTTCCCTGGTGTTAGCATTTCTTCATTCCTCAATGTGCATCCTGTCAGTTCCCATGCTGATGGCCGGCTTTTAACCGCGCACACTGTCCCTTCGGGTTAGTCGCCTCTTACGACACGCTTCCGATTGCGTTAGGGCAATTCTTACGCCGACCCTACACAGCGGGACCTATTCCTCAGAATAGGTCAAGTATATCCATCAGGTTCTCCCATCCTGAGAACCTGAACCCCGTGACTCCCCAGCTTAGGGTATTCTACGGCGTCCTGGGATGGCTCTGCTATTACTAGCGATGCTATCCAGAGCCCCCTGACGCCGCCTTCTACTGGGATCGGCTCTTTCTCGATCCCTTTCAGCTGTCTCCTTCTGGAGTATGATCGTCTCGCAGAAGGAGACAACTGCATCCCAGGCGGAGCTTCTCTCCAACATCTTCGAGATTAGGCAGGGCAGTGATAAATCTTGCCCCACTTCTTGCGTCAGGACCTGCCGCTCGGAAGCCCATGTAGGGCATTCCTCAAGCGTGTGCTGAGCAGAGTCCTGCGCGGCACCACAGTGATGGCACCTTGCTGTTTGCTCCCGTCCTATCCTTTGCAGGTATTCACCAAAACAGCCATGACCGGTGAGCACCTGCGTCAGCCGGAAGGTGATGCGGCCTTTTCGCAGTAGCCATGCTTGGAAGCTTGGCAGGATGGCGGCGATGACTCGTTGACGCCGCGATCGTGGCTTATAGAGACGTTCGCGCCAATAATTTACGGCTCTCTGGTGTTCCCTTCTTCGGAGTTGCTGCACGTGCCTTTCAAGGAAGGGACCGTCTCTTTGGTGAAGGAGTTTATAAATCCTTGCGTCCATCTCTGCAAGTATATCCAATGGTGGAAAACGTGCCAGGACAGTTGCTGCATCAAACGATATTGTTCGGTAACCTCGCACTACCCGGATAGCTATCTGGCGCTGCACAGACAGTAATTTGGCGGAACGGCGCCGAGCACCAGATAGCTTGTCGGACCAGACCGGCGCCCCGTATAATGCAATTGATCTTATGACGCCTGCGTAAAGGCGGCGGACTTCTTCCGAAGGTCCTCCAAGGTTTGGTAGCAGTCTTTGCAGTGCGCCCGCCACCTTTTGGACGCGGGGGACAAGGCAGTTAAAATGTTCCTCAAAGTTAAAACGACCGTCAAGTATTACGCCCAGGTATTTCATCGTACGGCTGACCTGTACCTCACCGTTCCCAACTTGAACTGCTGCAGATGGAGGTTCCCGACTTTTGGGTAACCCATGAAACCACAGGGCTTCCGTTTTGTGAGGTGCCACAGCCAGTCCAAGTTGTTGGATTTTGCGCACCACAATTGCGACTCCTAGTTCAGCAAGTCTTCTCGTCCTCTCAAATTCCGCTCCCTCAGCGAGGATTAAAGTGTCATCTGCATAACAAACGACGCTAACACCAGGGGGCAGTTCCACTCGCAGTACTGCGTCATACGCAAGATTCCACAGGGTTGGGCCTAATACCGAACCCTGGGGAACCCCGCATACGACTTCACATTGTTCCACCGACTCATTCTGCCCGGTGTACTTAATCCATCTATCGGACAGGTATCCACCAATGATATTCTGCAGATACGCAGGGAGTCGATGGTGTGACATGGCCTCCCGTATCACCCGCCAGGGAAGGGAGTTGAAGGCGTTCACTATATCAATACTGACTGCCAACACCACCTTGCCCTCTGAAACAGCCTGTTCGGAGCGAGTTCGAACGCGTAAGATGGCGTCTATCGTTGACCGGCCCTGCCGAAAGCCAAACTGATTTTCGGACAGGTCCGGACCAACTCCGTACAGGTGAGCGTTTATACGGTCAACAATGACTCTCTCAAAGAGTTTTCCCACGTCATCCAGTAAACAGAGAGGGCGGAGCGCGGATGGTGAGTCCAGGGGCCTTCCTTCCTTTCTTAGTAAGACGAGTTTTGCCTCCTTCCAGGTCTTTGGAAAAATGCCAAGACTCAGACAACTGCTGAAGAGGCTCCTCAGTCTACCACCTAGAACTTCAAGGGCCATAACTAAGGCCTTGCCAGGAATCCCATCCGGGCCCGGAGCAGTGTTGCGGGCTGCTAGGCGTTTTATTGCACACCCCAGTTCACTTTCTGTTACCTCCAACTCATTTGACCAATCAGTTGGTAGCGGGGGCGCAGCCGTGGTATCCACCAGTCTTGGGAATAGGGTCTCCACACATCTTCTTGTGAACCCTGGTTCTAGTGTCTCAGTAAGTGGTGGGACCCAGGGTCGCAACTTTCCAAGCACCATTCGGTATGGTCGTCCCCATGGATCTCTGTTTAAGTCATTAAGCAGTTCATCCCAAGCTTTTGATTTAGCATTCGCTATTGCGCGCTGTAACACCACAGTAGCGCCCCTATATTGGGCATATGCGATGTCCGTCTCTTCTTGCGTGGTTTGCTGTCGCCGCCGTGTCCTTGTGTACCGTCGCCTAGCTGCTAAGCACGCTGTTCGCAGTTGTCGGATGTTTTCGGACCACCAGTACACAGACTTTCCTGTAGACTTTTTGTTTCGAGGCATTGCGGCGTCACAAACGGACGCCATCGTGACTCGGAACCAGTCCGCTCCCGTTTCTGGCGACGACAACTGCTCTTCGGACATATCCCGTGCCCAATCTACGACTTGAGCTGCAGCAACGAGTTTGTCTGGGTCTATGCGTTTGATTGACCAAGACATGGATACATTTGGCTGAGGTCCGACAGGGCGACCAATAGACACTTTAAACATAATGTGCCTGTGGTCGGAGAGAGTCACGATATCCTCTGCAACTGCCCACTCGGAGATCATAGGGGCCGCTGCTGGGGTTGCCCATGTCAGATCGACAATGGACTCTCCCTGCCAGCGGACGCATGTAGGAACAGATCCTCTATTCAGGAGTCTTAGGTCTAGTGCAGCTGCCCACTCTAAGACTGTCTCGCCCTTCGCATTATCAACCCTATTACCCCATGCCCGGCTGTGGGCATTAAAGTCTCCCAAAATTAAGACCGGATGGGATGGGTATCGACGCAAACATTGTTCTAGCCTTTCCAAAAACATTTCATAATGTGCGAGGCTACAATTTGGGGAGACGTAACAGCCCACCACGACAATTGAGCCCCACCTAACCGAAACTATGCCATCTTCAGAATCAAGCCTAGTGCATGGAGGATCGCCACGATTTCCACTCCAGTAAATAGCTACAGAACCTGAGCCATCGCCAAACCAGCGAGGGTGGTCTGGGACGCTGTAGGGTTCTGGTGCTACAGCCAGGGCAACCGACCTCTCCACGAGTGTCTGTAGGAATAAATCCTGTGACCCGCGGCAGTGGTTTAGGTTGCCCTGAAGTACATTCAGTTGTCTGTGGGACATTGTTGAGTGTCCATTGCATCCTCATGGCTTGGGCCTGGTTGAGATACCGCAACCCTCGCTTGTGCGGTACTCCCATCATAATTGACAACAGTTGCCTTGGTCCTCTTGTTGGCAGTTTTGGGGGGTGAGCACCCTTTGCTGCCTATGCGATGGTCCGCAGATTGACCAGCCTCAGTACATAGTGGGCAGATTGGAGATGGAGCCAGACACTGAGCAACTTTATGACCTGGTTGGGCACATCTGAAGCAGAGGTTGCTTCTGTCCACATTGCTTAAACATTGGGCACGTACATGTCCAAAGTCAAGACAGCGGTAACACTGCAAAGGTCTTGAGGCTAAAATTTCAACCCGAGCAGATACCCAACCAACCCTTAACCGCTTGGTCGACGCAATTTTGTGGGCAGCTGACAATGGGCATTTGACCCACACCGATCCGAGGGTTGAAATATTGGAGCGCCGAATTTCGCCAACTTTCACCGCTGCTGTGTTGCAACCGCCAGCCTCAGAAACAGCGGCTGCAACCTCTTGTATCGTCACTGACTCGTCCAAGTCTAACACACGAATTTCCGCCATTTTTACTGGACGAGCAATAAAGACACCCATCCCTTTGAGTACGTCTTGCATCGCAAGGGCCAAGGCATCTGCCTTGGATGCACCATCTTCTCCGACTACCTCTAACAGCAGGCCTCCGTTAATAGCTCGTTTCGGTCGGAGATCGGTTATACCAAAATCAGGCAGTTTTAATTTGGCCTTTGCGGTTTCCATCGCCTCGCCGTATGTAACATCTACCCCTTCCGGTATAGTTACAGAGATGGCCGCATTGCGTGGAGACTTCGGTGGTTTCATCGGAGTCCTTGACTTAACCCCTTTGTTGGAGTCAGAAACCCTTAGGAGTGGCGCCTTCTGAACAGTTTCAGCCCTTTTGACTTTAGCTTTCTTGCCGACGACAGTACTCCATTGCTCTGTCGGCAAGGATTGTTCATTCAGGGGTGCAGGCTTTTCAGTTTGCACCGCAGCCACTATTGGGGCCACTGTAGGCGCAGTCAACGTTTGAGTCTTGCTCTTCTTTTTCTGCTTGGCCTTCTTGGCCTTTATGGTACCACCAGGTTGTTGCGAAGTACTAGGTTGTACTGTTACTTCTGAGTGAACGCCAGTTGTGTTTGCCACAGAAGTAGTGGCTTTTTGACCAAGAGGCGGTCTAATTGGTCCTTCTCTTAATAGTTCGGAGCGAAAGTGTTCCAGCTTTCCATCTATGATGATTTTCATATGTTCCAGGAGAGCGCTGTTGGGCTCCTCACGGACTGGAACCGAAAGGACTTCAACTTCCTTACGTTGACGAAGCTCGTTCACTTCAGACCGCAGTGACTAAGTTTCCTCCATAAGGCGTTCCACTTGTGATCGCAAGGTCACGTTCTCTTCCGCTAACCGCTCTGTACTGATTCTCTGCGTCATTTCTGTGGTGGCCGCCTGCACTATCCTTGTTGCTACTCGCAATTTCCTAACCAAATTTCCCTTAAGGCTACCAGATTTGTCTGAGATAACTTCCACATCGTTCAGTTGTTCGAAAATTTGGGCAGCTAGATCAGCAGTAGGCTGTGCCTTCATTTTTTCGACAAGCTCACTCACCTTGGGTAAAGTGGCTTTGGCTCTCGTTTTCTTAACCACATTTCCCGGGTTAAGAAAATCATCATCTCCCTCCAAATCCACTTCCGCATCTACATCCCGCATTACTTTGCTCTTAGGTGCCGGCAATATGCTAGGTGATAGCGCCCTCCTTTTGCTGATTCGAGATTTCGAAACAGCAGAATTAAATGACGAGACTGACATCATCGAGCTGTCAGACTCATTTCCACTCAAGACTGACCGAGAAACCGAACTTTGCCGAGATGTCTGTCTCCGGGTCCTTGGCCGTCTAGGTTCTCCTACCTCAACTCTCTGTCCTCTTCGTTTGCAATCAAGGTCCGTTTTATCGAATGCCGGGTCGTTAGTTTTTTGAGATAACACTGATGTTGCCCCCCCAGAATACGGTAGGCAGCCCGAGTTAGACTCGGGGAGGGATTCTCCGCTGTTGGCGGTACCCTCCTGGGGTAATATCTGTTTCATAAGTGTATCGTCCATTTTTTATTATTACTCCTTCCTCAACGTCGGTTTGCAGTACGCCCGCCGTGATTTATCCACGCCGGCCGCTATCTGGAACCGGGCCCTAATGACATATAACCTGACATCGGCCCCGGCCAAGTACTGAGAGGTGCTGCTCACATACCACCCTCAGGTGCGCTTTTCGTCTGGTCCCTATCTCCGAGCCCGTCCAGTATGGGAAGCCCTATCTGGCTTGGCCTCAGAAATCGGGACACGCAAGCCCCCCCACCACGACAAGGTAGCAACACATCGGGGGGGAACCTAACCTTACCTAACCTAACCTAACCTGACCCAAACCTAACCTATCGTAGTTTACATAGTCATTTTGAAAATTTGTATTACTTAAATTGATTTTATTTTGTCAAACGCATTGAGGCGCTCCTTCTGACACCTCAATCAGCTACCTGCTTAGCAAAATTATATCGTTTTTGGTGCATCCAAATCGTATATTGCAAATTTTTCTATAGAAAACTGGGGTTTTGGTCGAAAATTTCAAAATTTAGTACTGTAACTCAGCGTTTTTATTGTTTATTCGTGTAGATCTCGTCGATACCTTCCTTCAGAGGGGTCGAACTCCGCAATCGGCTTGAAAATAAAAAAGTTATTTGCAGAGAAGAGCAACCAAAAACCTAACCTAACCTAACCTAACCTGACCCAAACCTAACCTATCGTAGTTTACATAGTCATTTTGAAAATTTGTATCACTTAAATTGATTTTATTTTGTCAAACGCATTGAGGCGCTCCTTCTGACACCTCAATCAGCTACCTGCTTAACAAAATTATATCGTTTTTGGTGCATCCAAATCGTATATTGCTAATTTTTCTATAGAAAACTGGGGTTTTGGTCGAAAATTTCAAAATTTAGTACAGTAACTCAGCGTTTTTATTGTTTACTCGTGTAGATCTCGTCGATACCTTCCTTCAGAGGGGTCGAACTCCGCAATCGGCTTGAAAATAAAAAAGTTATTTGCAGAGAAGAGCAACCAAAAACCTAACCTAACCTAACCTGACCCAAACCTAACCTATCGTAGTTTACATAGTCATTTTGAAAATTTGTATTTCTTAAATTGATTTTATTTTGTCAAACGCATTGAGGCGCTCCTTCTGACACCTCAATCAGCTACCTGCTTAGCAAAATTATATCGTTTTTGGTGCATCCAAATCGTATATTGCTAATTTTTCTATAGAAAACTGGGGTTTTGGTCGAAAATTTCAAAATTTAGTACAGTAACTCAGCGTTTTTATTGTTTATTCGTGTAGATCTCGTCGATACCTTCCTTCAGAGGGGTCGAACTCCGCAATCGGCTTGAAAATAAAAAAGTAATTTGCAGAGAAGAGCAACCAAATACCTAACCTAACCTAACCTAACCTGACCCAAACCTAACCTATCGTAGTTTACATAGTCATTTTGTAAATTTGTATTACTTAAATTGATTTTATTTTGTCAAACGCATTGAGGCGCTCCTTCTGACACCTCAATCAGCTACCTGCTTGGCAAAATTATATCGTTTTTGGTGCATCCAAATCGTATATTGCTAATTTTTCTATAGAAAACTGGGGTTTTGGTCGAAAATTTCAAACTTTAGTACAGTAACTCAGCGTTTTTATTGTTTACTCGTGTAGATGTCGTCGATACCTTCCTTCAGAGGGTTCGAACTCCGCAATCGGCTTGAAAATAAAAAAGTAATTTGCAGAGAAGAGCAACCAAAAACCTAACCTAACCTAACCTAACCTGACCCAAACCTAATCTATCGTAGTTTACATAGTCATTTTGAAAATTTGTATTACTTAAATTGATTTTATTTTGTCAAACGCATTGAGGCGCTCCTTCCGACACCTCAATCAGCTACCTGCTTAGCAAAATTATATCGTTTTTGGTGCATCCAAATCGTATATTGCTAATTTTTCTATAGAAAACTGGGGTTTTGGTCGAAAATTTCAAAATTTAGTACAGTAACTCAGCGTTTTTATTGTTTATTCGTGTAGATCTCGTCGATACCTTCCTTCAGAGGGGTCGAACTCCGCAATCGGCTTGAAAATAAAAAAGTTATTTGCAGAGAAGAGCAACCAAAAACCTAACCTAACCTAACCTAACCTGACCCAAACCTAACCTATCGTAGTTTACATAGTCATTTTGAAAATTTGTATTACTTAAATTTATTTTATTTTGTCAAACGCATTGAGGCGCTCCTTCTGACACCTCAATCAGCTACCTGCTTAGCAAAATTATATCGTTTTTGGTGCATCCAAATCGTATATTGCAAATTTTTCTATAGAAAACTGGGGTTTTGGTCGAAAATTTCAAAATTTAGTACAGTAACTCAGCGTTTTTATTGTTTATTCGTGTAGATCTCGTCGATACCTTCCTTCAGAGGGGTCGAACTCCGCAATCGGCTTGAAAATAAAAAAGTTATTTGCAGAGAAGAGCAACCAAAAACCTAACCTAACCTAACCTAACCTGACCCAAACCTAACCTATCGTAGTTTACATAGTCATTTTGAAAATTCGTATTACTTAAATTGATTTATTTTGTCAAACGCATTGAGGCGCTCCTTCTGACTCCTCAATCAGCTACCTGCTTAGCAAAATTATATCGTTTTTGGTGCATCCAAATCGTATATTGCTAATTTTTCTATAGAAAACTTGGGTTTTGGTCGAAAATTTCAAAACTTAGTACAGTAACTCAGCGTTTTTATTGTTTATTCGTGTAGATCTCGTCGATACCTTCCTTCAGAGGGGTCGAACTCCGCAATCGGCTTGAAAATAAAAAAGTTATTTGCAGAGAAGAGCAACCAAAAACCTAACCTAACCTAACCTAACCTAACCTGACCCAAACCTAACCTATCGTAGTTTACATAGTCATTTTGAAAATTTGTATTACTTAGGATAATTGATTTTATTTTGTCAAACGCATTGAGGCGCTCCTTCTGACACCTCAATCAGCTACCTGCTTAGCAAAATTATATCGTTTTTGGTGCATCCAAATCGTATATTGCTAATTTTTCTATAGAAAACTGGGGTTTTGGTCGAAAATTTCAAAATTTAGTACAGTAACTCAGCGTTTTTATTGTTTATTCGTGTAGATCTCGTCGATACCTTCCTTCAGAGGGGTCGAACTTCGCAATCAGCTTGAAAATAAAAAAGTTATTTGCAGAGAAGAGCAACCAAAAACCTAACCTAACCTAACCTAACCTGACCCAAACCTAACCTATCGTAGTTTACATAGTCATTTTGAAAATTTTTATTACTTAAATTCATTTTATTTTGTCAAACGCATTAAGGCGCTCCTTTTTACACCTCAATCAGCTACCTGCTTAGCAAAATTATATCGTTTTTGGTGCATCCAAATCGTATATTGCTAATTTTTCTATAGAAAACTGGGGTTTTGGTCAAAAATTTCAAAATTTAGTACATTAACTCAGCGTTTTTATTGTTTATTCGTGTAGATCTTGTCGATACCTTCCTTCAGAGGGGTCGAACTCCGCAATCGGCTTGAAAATAAAAAAGTTATTCGCAGAGAAGAGCAACCAAAAACCTAACCTAACCTAACCTCACCTGACCCAAACCTAACCTATCGTAGTTTACATAGTCATTTTGAAAATTTGTATTACTTAAATTGATTTTATTTTGTCAAACGCATTGAGGCGCTCCTTCTGACACCTCAATCAGCTACCTGCTTAGCAAAATTATATCGTTTTTGGTGCATCCAAATCGTATATTGCTAATTTTTCTATAGAAAACTGGGGTTTTGGTCGAAAATTTCAAAATTTAGTACAGTAACTCAGCGTTTTTATTGTTTATTCGTGTAGATCTCGTCGATACCTTCCTTCAGAGGGGTCGAACTCCGCAATCGGCTTGAAAATAAAAAAGTTATTCGCAGAGAAGAGCAACCAAAAACCTAACCTAACCTAACCTCACCTGACCCAAACCTAACCTATCGTAGTTTACATAGTCATTTTGAAAATTTGTATTACTTAAATTGATTTTATTTTGTCAAACGCATTGAGGCGCTCCTTCTGACACCTCAATCAGCTACCTGCTTAGCAAAATTATATCGTTTTTGGTGCATCCAAATCGTATATTGCTAATTTTTCTATAGAAAACTGGGGTTTTGGTCGAAAATTTCAAAATTTAGTACAGTAACTCAGCGTTTTTATTGTTTATTCGTGTAGATCTCGTCGATACCTTCCTTCAGAGGGGTCGAACTCCGCAATCGGCTTGAAAATAAAAAAGTTATTTGCAGAGAAGAGCAAACAAAAACCTAACCTAACCTAACCTAACCTGACCCAAACCTAACCTATCGTAGTTTACATAGTCATTTTGAAAATTTGTATTACTTAAATTGATTTTATTTTGTCAAACGCATTGAGGCGCTCCTTCTGACACCTCAATCAGCTACCTGCTTAGCAAAATTATATCGTTTTTGGTGCATCCAAATCGTATATTGCTAATTTTTCTATAGAAAACTGGGGTTTTGGTCGAAAATTTCAAAATTTAGTACATTAACTCAGCGTTTTTATTGTTTATTCGTGTAGATCTCGTCGATACCTTCCTTCAGAGGGGTCGAACTCCGCAATCGGCTTTAAAATAAAAAAGTTATTCGCAGAGAAGAGCAACCAAAAACCTAACCTAACCTAACCTCACCTGACCCAAACCTAACCTATCGTAGTTTACATAGTCATTTTGAAAATTTGTATTACTTAAATTGATTTTATTTTGTCAAACGCATTGACGCGCTCCTTCTGACACCTCAATCAGCTACCTGCTTAGCAAAATTATATCGTTTTTGGTGCATCCAAATCGTATATTGCTAATTTATCTATAGAAAACTGGGGTTTTGGTCGAAAATTTTAAAATTAAGTACAGTAACTCAGCGGTTTTATTGTTTATTCGTGTAGATCTCGTCGATACCTTCCTTCAGAGGGGTCGAACTCCGCAATCGGCTTGAAAATAAAAAAGTTATTTGCAGAGAAGAGCAACCAAAAACCTAACCTAACCTAACCTCACCTGACCCAAACCTAACCTATCGTAGTTTACATAGTCATTTTGAAAATTTGTATTACTTAAATTGATTTTATTTTGTCAAACGCATTGAGGCGCTCCTTCTGACACCTCAATCAGCTACCTGCTTAGCAAAATTATATCGTTTTTGGTGCATCCAAATCGTATATTGCTAATTTTTCTATAGAAAACTGGGGTTTTGGTCGAAAATTTCAAAATTTAGTACAGTAACTCAGCGTTTTTATTGTTTATTCGTGTAGATCTCGTCGATACCTTCCTTCAGAGGGGTCGAACTCCGCAATCGGCTTGAAAATAAAAAAGTTATTTGCAGAGAAGAGCAAACAAAAACCTAACCTAACCTAACCTAACCTGACCCAAACCTAACCTATCGTAGTTTACATAGTCATTTTGAAAATTTGTATTACTTAAATTGATTTTATTTTGTCAAACGCATTGAGGCGCTCCTTCTGACACCTCAATCAGCTACCTGCTTAGCAAAATTATATCGTTTTTGGTGCATCCAAATCGTATATTGCTAATTTTTCTATAGAAAACTGGGGTTTTGGTCGAAAATTTCAAAATTTAGTACATTAACTCAGCGTTTTTATTGTTTATTCGTGTAGATCTCGTCGATACCTTCCTTCAGAGGGGTCGAACTCCGCAATCGGCTTTAAAATAAAAAAGTTATTCGCAGAGAAGAGCAACCAAAAACCTAACCTAACCTAACCTCACCTGACCCAAACCTAACCTATCGTAGTTTACATAGTCATTTTGAAAATTTGTATTACTTAAATTGATTTTATTTTGTCAAACGCATTGACGCGCTCCTTCTGACACCTCAATCAGCTACCTGCTTAGCAAAATTATATCGTTTTTGGTGCATCCAAATCGTATATTGCTAATTTATCTATAGAAAACTGGGGTTTTGGTCGAAAATTTTAAAATTAAGTACAGTAACTCAGCGGTTTTATTGTTTATTCGTGTAGATCTCGTCGATACCTTCCTTCAGAGGGGTCGAACTCCGCAATCGGCTTGAAAATAAAAAAGTTATTTGCAGAGAAGAGCAACCAAAAACCTAACCTTACCTAACCTAACCTAACCTGACCCAAACCTAATCTATCGTAGTTTACATAGTCATTTTGAAAATTTGTATTACTTAAATTGATTTTATTTTGCCAAACGCATTGAGGCGCTCCTTCTGACACCTCAATCAGCTACCTGCTTAGCAAAATTATATCGTTTTTGGTGCATCCAAATCGTATATTGCTAATTTTTCTATAGAAAACTGGGGTTCGAAAATTTCAAAATTTAGTACAGTAACTCAGCGTTTTTATTGTTTATTCGTGTAGATCTCGTCGATACCTTCCTTGAGAGGGGTCGAACTCCGCAATCGGCTTGAAAATAAAAAAGTAATTTGCAGAGAAGAGCAACCAAAAACCTAACCTAACCTAACCTAACCTAACCTAACCTAACCTGACCCAAACCTAACCTATCGTAGTGTACATAGTCATTTTGAAAATTTGTATTCCTTAAATTGATTTTATTTTGTCAAACGCATTGAGGCGCTCCTTCTGACACCTCAATCAGCTACCTGCTTAGCAAAATTATATCGTTTTTGGTGCATCCAAATCGTATACTGCTAATTTTTCTATAGAAAACTGGGGTTTTGGTCGAAAATTTCAAAATTTAGTACAGAAACTCAGCGTTTTTATTGTTTATTCGTGTAGATCTCGTCGATACCTTCCTTCAGAGGGGTCGAACTCCGCAATCGGCTTGAAAATAAAAAAGTTATTTGCAGAGAAGAGCAACCAAAAACCTAACCTAACCTGACCCAAACCTAACCTATCGTAGTTTACATAGTCATTTTGAAAATTTGTATTACTTAAATTGATTTTATTTTGTCAAACGCATTGAGGCGCTCTTTCTGACACCTCAATCAGCTACCTGCTTATCAAAATTATATCGTTTTTGGTGCATCCAAATCGTATATTGCTAATTTTTCTATAGAAAACTGGGGTTTTGGTCGAAAATTTCAAAATTTAGTACAGTAACTCAGCGTTTTTATTATTTATTCGTGTAGATCTCGTCGATACCTTCCTTCAGAGGGGTCGAACTCCGGAATCGGCTTGAAAATAAAAAAGTTATTTGCAGAGAAGAGCAACCAAAAACCTAACCTAACCTAACCTAACCTAACCCAAACCTAACCTATCGTAGTTTACATAGTCATTTTGAAAATTTGTATTACTTAAATTGATTTTATTTTGTCAAACGCATTGAGGCGCTCCTTCTGACACCTCAATCAGCTACCTGCTTAGCAAAATTATATCGTTTTTGGTGCATCCAAATCGTATATTGCTAATTTTTCTATAGAAAACTGGGGTTTTGGTCGAAAATTTCAAAATTTAGTACAGTAACTCAGCGTTTTTATTGTTTATTCGTGTAGATCTCGTCGATACCTTCCTTCAGAGGGGTCGAACTCCGCAATCGGCTTGAAAATAAAAAAGTTATTTGCAGAGAAGAGCAACCAAAAACCTAACCTAACCTAACCTAACCTGACCCAAACCTAACCTATCGTAGTTTACATAGTCATTTTGAAAATTTTTATTACTTAAATTCATTTTATTTTGTCAAACGCATTAAGGCGCTCCTTTTTACACCTCAATCAGCTACCTGCTTAGCAAAATTATATCGTTTTTGGTGCATCCAAATCGTATATTGCTAATTTATCTATAGAAAACTGGGGTTTTGGTCGAAAATTTTAAAATTAAGTACAGTAACTCAGCGGTTTTATTAATTATTCGTGTAGATCTCGTCGATACCTTCCTTCAGAGGGGTCGAACTCCGCAATCGGCTTGAAAATAAAAAAGTTATTTGCAGAGAAGAGCAACCAAAAACCTAACCTTACCTAACCTAACCTAACCTGACCCAAACCTAATCTATCGTAGTTTACATAGTCATTTTGAAAATTTGTATTACTTAAATTGATTTTATTTTGCCAAACGCATTGAGGCGCTCCTTCTGACACCTCAATCAGCTACCTGCTTAGCAAAATTATATCGTTTTTGGTGCATCCAAATCGTATATTGCTAATTTTTCTATAGAAAACTGGGGTTCGAAAATTTCAAAATTTAGTACAGTAACTCAGCGTTTTTATTGTTTATTCGTGTAGATCTCGTCGATACCTTCCTTCAGAGGGGTCGAACTCCGCAATCGGCTTGAAAATAAAAAAGTTATTTGCAGAGAAGAGCAACCAAAAACCTAACCTAACCTAACCTAACCTGACCCAAACCTAACCTATCGTAGTTTACATAGTCATTTTGAAAATTTGTATTACTTAAATTGATTTTATTTTGTCAAACGCATTGAGGCGCTCCTTCTGACACCTCAATCAGCTACCTGCTTAGCAAAATTATATCGTTTTTGGTGCATCCAAATCGTATATTGCTAATTTTTCTATAGAAAACTGGGGTTTTGGTCGAAAATTTCAAAATTTAGTACATTAACTCAGCGTTTTTATTGTTTATTCGTGTAGATCTCGTCGATACCTTCCTTCAGAGGGGTCGAACTCCGCAATCGGCTTTAAAATAAAAAAGTTATTCGCAGAGAAGAGCAACCAAAAACCTAACCTAACCTAACCTCACCTGACCCAAACCTAACCTATCGTAGTTTACATAGTCATTTTGAAAATTTGTATTACTTAAATTGATTTTATTTTGTCAAACGCATTGACGCGCTCCTTCTGACACCTCAATCAGCTACCTGCTTAGCAAAATTATATCGTTTTTGGTGCATCCAAATCGTATATTGCTAATTTATCTATAGAAAACTGGGGTTTTGGTCGAAAATTTTAAAATTAAGTACAGTAACTCAGCGGTTTTATTGTTTATTCGTGTAGATCTCGTCGATACCTTCCTTCAGAGGGGTCGAACTCCGCAATCGGCTTGAAAATAAAAAAGTTATTTGCAGAGAAGAGCAACCAAAAACCTAACCTTACCTAACCTAACCTAACCTGACCCAAACCTAATCTATCGTAGTTTACATAGTCATTTTGAAAATTTGTATTACTTAAATTGATTTTATTTTGCCAAACGCATTGAGGCGCTCCTTCTGACACCTCAATCAGCTACCTGCTTAGCAAAATTATATCGTTTTTGGTGCATCCAAATCGTATATTGCTAATTTTTCTATAGAAAACTGGGGTTCGAAAATTTCAAAATTTAGTACAGTAACTCAGCGTTTTTATTGTTTATTCGTGTAGATCTCGTCGATACCTTCCTTCAGAATGGTCGAACTCCGCAATCGGCTTGAAAATAAAAAAGTAATTTGCAGAGAAGAGCAACCAAAAACCTAACCTAACCTAACCTAACCTAACCTAACCTAACCTGACCCAAACCTAACCTATCGTAGTGTACATAGTCATTTTGAAAATTTGTATTCCTTAAATTGATTTTATTTTGTCAAACGCATTGAGGCGCTCCTTCTGACACCTCAATCAGCTACCTGCTTAGCAAAATTATATCGTTTTTGGTGCATCCAAATCGTATACTGCTAATTTTTCTATAGAAAACTGGGGTTTTGGTCGAAAATTTCAAAATTTAGTACAGTAACTCAGCGTTTTTATTGTTTATTCGTGTAGATCTCGTCGATACCTTCCTTCAGAGGGGTCGAACTCCGCAATCGGCTTGAAAATAAAAAAGTTATTTGCAGAGAAGAGCAACCAAAAACCTAACCTAACCTGACCCAAACCTAACCTATCGTAGTTTACATAGTCATTTTGAAAATTTGTATTACTTAAATTGATTTTATTTTGTCAAACGCATTGAGGCGCTCTTTCTGACACCTCAATCAGCTACCTGCTTATCAAAATTATATCGTTTTTGGTGCATCCAAATCGTATATTGCTAATTTTTCTATAGAAAACTGGGGTTTTGGTCGAAAATTTCAAAATTTAGTACAGTAACTCAGCGTTTTTATTATTTATTCGTGTAGATCTCGTCGATACCTTCCTTCAGAGGGGTCGAACTCCGGAATCGGCTTGAAAATAAAAAAGTTATTTGCAGAGAAGAGCAACCAAAAACCTAACCTAACCTAACCTAACCTAACCCAAACCTAACCTATCGTAGTTTACATAGTCATTTTGAAAATTTGTATTACTTAAATTGATTTTATTTTGTCAAACGCATTGAGGCGCTCCTTCTGACACCTCAATCAGCTACCTGCTTAGCAAAATTATATCGTTTTTGGTGCATCCAAATCGTATATTGCTAATTTTTCTATAGAAAACTGGGGTTTTGGTCGAAAATTTCAAAATTTAGTACAGTAACTCAGCGTTTTTATTGTTTATTCGTGTAGATCTCGTCGATACCTTCCTTCAGAGGGGTCGAACTCCGCAATCGGCTTGAAAATAAAAAAGTTATTTGCAGAGAAGAGCAACCAAAAACCTAACCTAACCTAACCTAACCTGACCCAAACCTAACCTATCGTAGTTTACATAGTCATTTTGAAAATTTTTATTACTTAAATTCATTTTATTTTGTCAAACGCATTAAGGCGCTCCTTTTTACACCTCAATCAGCTACCTGCTTAGCAAAATTATATCGTTTTTGGTGCATCCAAATCGTATATTGCTAATTTTTCTATAGAAAACTGGGGTTTTGGTCAAAAATTTCAAAATTTAGTACATTAACTCAGCGTTTTTATTGTTTATTCGTGTAGATCTTGTCGATACCTTCCTTCAGAGGGGTCGAACTCCGCAATCGGCTTGAAAATAAAAAAGTTATTCGCAGAGAAGAGCAACCAAAAACCTAACCTAACCTAACCTCACCTGACCCAAACCTAACCTATCGTAGTTTACATAGTCATTTTGAAAATTTGTATTACTTAAATTGATTTTATTTTGTCAAACGCATTGAGGCGCTCCTTCTGACACCTCAATCAGCTACCTGCTTAGCAAAATTATATCGTTTTTGGTGCATCCAAATCGTATATTGCTAATTTTTCTATAGAAAACTGGGGTTTTGGTCGAAAATTTCAAAATTTAGTACAGTAACTCAGCGTTTTTATTGTTTATTCGTGTAGATCTCGTCGATACCTTCCTTCAGAGGGGTCGAACTCCGCAATCGGCTTGAAAATAAAAAAGTTATTCGCAGAGAAGAGCAACCAAAAACCTAACCTAACCTAACCTCACCTGACCCAAACCTAACCTATCGTAGTTTACATAGTCATTTTGAAAATTTGTATTACTTAAATTGATTTTATTTTGTCAAACGCATTGAGGCGCTCCTTCTGACACCTCAATCAGCTACCTGCTTAGCAAAATTATATCGTTTTTGGTGCATCCAAATCGTATATTGCTAATTTTTCTATAGAAAACTGGGGTTTTGGTCGAAAATTTCAAAATTTAGTACAGTAACTCAGCGATTTTATTGTTTATTCGTGTAGATCTCGTCGATACCTTCCTTCAGAGGGGTCGAACTCCGCAATCGGCTTAAAAATAAAAAAGTTATTTGCAGAGAAGAGCAACCAAAAACCTAACCTAACCTAACCTAACCTGACCCAAACCTAACCTATCGTAGTTTACATAGTCATTTTGAAAATTTGTATTACTTAAATTGATTTTATTTTGTCAAACGCATTGACGCGCTCCTTCTGACACCTCAATCAGCTACCTGCTTAGCAAAATTATATCGTTTTTGGTGCATCCAAATCGTATATTGCTAATTTATCTATAGAAAACTGGGGTTTTGGTCGAAAATTTTAAAATTTAGTACAGTAACTCAGCGGTTTTATTGTTTATTCGTGTAGATCTCGTCGATACCTTCCTTCAGAGGGGTCGAACTCCGCAATCGGCTTGAAAATAAAAAAGTTATTTGCAGAGAAGAGCAACCAAAAACCTAACCTTACCTAACCTAACCTAACCTGACCCAAACCTAATCTATCGTAGTTTACATAGTCATTTTGAAAATTTGTATTACTTAAATTGATTTTATTTTGCCAAACGCATTGAGGCGCTCCTTCTGACACCTCAATCAGCTACCTGCTTAGCAAAATTATATCGTTTTTGGTGCATCCAAATCGTATATTGCTAATTTTTCTATAGAAAACTGGGGTTCGAAAATTTCAAAATTTAGTACAGTAACTCAGCGTTTTTATTGTTTATTTGTGTAGATCTCGTCGATACCTTCCTTCAGAGGGGTCGAACTCCGCAATCGGCTTGAAAATAAAAAAGTAAGTTGCAGAGAAGAGCAACCAAAAACCTAACCTAACCTAACCTAACCTAACCTAACCTAACCTGACCCAAACCTAACCTATCGTAGTGTACATAGTCATTTTGAAAATTTGTATTCCTTAAATTGATTTTATTTTGTCAAACGCATTGAGGCGCTCCTTCTGACACCTCAATCAGCTACCTGCTTAGCAAAATTATATCGTTTTTGGTGCATCCAAATCGTATACTGCTAATTTTTCTATAGAAAACTGGGGTTTTGGTCGAAAATTTCAAAATTTAGTAGAGTAACTCAGCGTTTTTATTATTTATTCGTGTAGATCTCGTCGATACCTTCCTTCAGAGGGGTCGAACTCCGGAATCGGCTTGAAAATAAAAAAGTTATTTGCAGAGAAGAGCAACCAAAAACCTAACCTAACCTAACCTAACCTAACCCAAACCTAACCTATCGTAGTTTACATAGTCATTTTGAAAATTTGTATTACTTAAATTGATTTTATTTTGTCAAACGCATTGAGGCGCTCCTTCTGACACCTCAATCAGCTACCTGCTTAGCAAAATTATATCGTTTTTGGTGCATCCAAATCGTATATTGCTAATTTTTCTATAGGAAACTGGGGTTTTGGTCGAAACTTTCAAAATTTAGTACAGTAACTCAGCGTTTTTATTGTTTATTCGTGTAGATCTCGTTGATACCTTCCTTCAGAGGGGTCGAACTCCGCAATCGGCTTGAAAATAAAAAAGTTATTTGCAGAGAAGAGCAACCAAAAACCTAACCTAACCTAACCTAACCTAACCTGACCCAAACCTAACCTATCGTAGTTTACATAGTCATTTTGAAAATTTGTATTACTTAAATTGATTTTATTTTGTCAAACGCATTGAGGCGCTCCTTCTGACACCTCAATCAGCTACCTGCTTAGCAAAATTATATCGTTTTTGGTGCATCCAAATCGTATATTGCTAATTTTTCTATAGGAAACTGGGGTTTTGGTCGAAACTTTCAAAATTTAGTACAGTAACTCAGCGTTTTTATTGTTTATTCGTGTAGATCTCGTCGATACCTTCCTTCAGAGGGGTCGAACTCCGCAATCGGCTTGAAAATAAAAAAGTTATTTGCAGAGAAGAGCAACCAAAAACCTAACCTAACCTAACCTAACCTAACCTGACCCAAACCTAACCTATAGTAGTTTACATAGTCATTTTAAAAATTTGTATTACTTAAATTGATTTTATTTTGTCAAACGCATTGAGGCGCTCCTTCTGACACCTCAATCAGCTACCTGCTTAGCAAAATTATATCGTTTTTGGTGCATCCAAATCGTATATTGCTAATTTTTCTATAGGAAACTGGGGTTTTGGTCGAAACTTTCAAAATTTAGTACAGTAACTCAGCGTTTTTATTGTTTATTCTTGTAGATCTTGTCGATACCTTCCTTCAGAGGGGTCGAACTCCGCAATCGGCTTGAAAATAAAAAAGTTATTTGCAGAGAAGAGCAACCAAAAACCTAACCTAACCTAACCTAACCTAACCTGACCCAAACCTAACCTATCGTAGTGTACATAGTCATTTTGAAAATTTGTATTACTTAAATTGATTTTATTTTGTCAAACGCATTGAGGCGCTCCTTCTGACACCTCAATCAGCTACCTGCTTAGCAAAATTATATCGTTTTTGGTGCATCCAAAACGTATATTGCTAATTTTTCTATAGAAAACTGGGGTTTTGGTCGAAAATTTCAAAATGTAGTACAGTAACTCACCGTTTTTATTGTTTATTCGTGTAGATCTCGTCGATACCTTCCTTCAGAGGGGTCGAACTCCGCAATCGGCTTGCAAATAAAAAAGTTATTTGCAGAGAAGAGCAACCAAAAACCTAACCTAACCTAACCTATCCTAACCTGACCCAAACCTAACCTATCGTAGTTTACATAGTCATTTTGAAAATTTGTATTACTTAAATTGATTTTATTTTGTCAAACGCATTGAGGCGCTCCTTCCGACACCTCAATCAGCTACCTGCTAAGCAAAATTATATCGTTTTTGGTGCATCCAAATCGTATATTGCTAATTTTTCTATAGAAAACTGGGGTTTTGGTCGAAAATTTCAAAATTTTGTGCAGTAACTCAGCGTTTTTATTGTTTATTCGTGTAGATCTCGTCGATACCTTCCTTCAGAGGGGTCGAACTCCGCAATCGGCTTGAAAATAAAAAAGTTATTTGCAGAGAAGAGCAACCAAAAACCTAACCTAACCTAACCTAACCTGACCCAAACCTAACCTATCGTAGTTTACATAGTCATTTTGAAAATTTGTATTACTTAAATTGATTTTATTTTGTCAAACGCATTGAGGCGCTCCTTCTGACACCTCAATCAGCTACCTGCTTAGCAAAATTATATCGTTTTTGGTGCATCCAAATCGTATATTTCTAATTTTTCTATAGAAAACTGGGGTTTTGGTCGAAAATTTTAAAATTAAGTACAGTAACTCACCGTTTTTATTGTTTATTCGTGTAGATCTCGTCGATACCTTCCTTCAGAGGGGTCGAACTCCGCAATCGGCTTGAAAATAAAAAAGTTATTTGCAGAGAAGAGCAACCAAAAACCTAACCTAACCTAACCTAACCTGACCCAAACCTAACCTATCGTAGTTTACATAGTCATTTTGAAAATTTGTATTACTTAAATTGATTTTATTTTGTCAAACGCATTGAGGCGCTCCTTCTGACACCTCAATCAGCTACCTGCTTAGCAAAATTATATCGTTTTTGGTGCATCCAAATCGTATATTGCTAATTTTTCTATAGAAAACTGGGGTTTTTGGTCGAAAATTTCAAAATTTAGTACAGTATTTCAGCGTTTTTATTGTTTATTCGTGTAGATCTCGTCGATACCTTCCTTCAGAGGGGTCGAACTCCGCAATCGGCTTGAAAATAAAAAAGTTATTTGCAGAGAAGAGCAACCAAAAACCTAACCTAACCTAACCTAACCTGACCCAAACCTAACCTATCGTAGTTTACATAGTCATTTTGAAAATTTGTATTACTTAAATTGATTTTATTTTGTCAAACGCATTGAGGCGCTCCTTCCGACACCTCAATCAGCTACCTGCTTTGCAAAATTATATCGTTTTTGGTGCATCCAAATCGTATATTGCTAATTTTTCTATAGAAAACTGGGGTTTTGGTCGAAAATTTCAAAATTAAGTACAGTAACTCAGCGTTTTTATTGTTTATTCGTGTAGATCTCGTCGATACCTTCCTTCAGAGGGGTCGAACTCCGCAATCGGCTTGAAAATAAAAAAGTTATTTGCAGAGAAGAGCAACCAAAAACCTAACCTAACCTAACCTAACCCAAACCTAACCTATCGTAGTTTACATAGTCATTTTGAAAATATGTATTACTTAAATTGATTTTATTTTGTCAAACGCATTGAGGCGCTCCTTCCGACACCTCAATCAGCTACCTGCTTAGCAAAATTATATCGTTTTTGGTGCATCCAAATCGTATACTGCAAATTTTTCTATAGAAAACTGGGGTTTTGGTCGAAAATTTCAAAATTTAGTAAAGTAACTCAGCGTTTTTATTGTTTACTCGTGTAGATCTCGTCGATACCTTCCTTCAGAGGGGTCGAACTCCGCAATCGGCTTGAAAATAAAAAAGTTATTTGCAGAGAAGAGCAACCAAAAACCTAACCTTACCTAACCTAACCTAACATAACCTGACCCAAACCTAACCTATCGTAGTTTACATAGTCATTTTGAAAATTTGTATTATTTAAATTGATTTTATTTTGTCAAACGCATTAAGGCGCTCCTTCCGACACCTCAATAAGCTACCTGCTTAGCAAAATTATATCGTTTTTGGTGCATCCAAATCGTATATTGCTAATTTTTCTATAGAAAACTGGGGTTTTGGTCGAAAATTTCAAAATTTAGTAAAGTAACTCAGCGTTTTTATTGTTTATTCGTGTAGATCTCGTCGATACCTTCCTTCAGAGGGGTCGAACTCCGCAATCAGCTTGAAAACAAAAAAGTTATTTGCAGAGAAGAGCAACCAAAAACCTAACCTAACCTAACCTAACCTGACCCAAACCTAACCTATCGTAGTTTACATAGTCATTTTGAAAATTTGTATTACTTAAATTGATTTTATTTTGTCAAACGCATTGAGGCGCTCCTTCTGACACCTCAATCAGCTACCTGCTTAGCAAAATTATATCGTTTTTGGTGCATCCAAATCGTATATTGCTAATTTTTCTATAGAAAACTGGGGTTTTGGTCGAAAATTTCAAAATTAAGTACAGTAACTCAGCGTTTTTATTGTTTATTCGTGTAGATCTCGTCGATACCTTCCTTCAGAGGGGTCGAACTCCGCAATCGGCTTGAAAATAAAAAAGTTATTTGCAGAGAAGAGCAACCAAAAACCTAACCTAACCTGACCCAAACCTAACCTATCGTAGTTTACATAGTCATTTTGAAAATTTGTATTACTTAAATTGATTTTATTTTGTCAAACGCATTGAGGCGCTCCTTCTGACACCTCAATCAGCTACCTGCTTAGCAAAATTATATCGTTTTTGGTGCATCCAAATCGTATATTTCTAATTTTTCTATAGAAAACTGGGGTTTTGGTCGAAAATTTTAAAATTAAGTACAGTAACTCACCGTTTTTATTGTTTATTCGTGTAGATCTCGTCGATACCTTCCTTCAGAATGGTCGAACTCCGCAATCGGCTTGAAAATAAAAAAGTTATTTGCAGAGAAGAGCAACCAAAAACCTAACCTAACCTAACCTAACCTGACCCAAACCTAACCTATCGTAGTTTACATAGTCATTTTGAAAATTTGTATTACTTAAATTGATTTTATTTTGTCAAACGCATTGAGGCGCTCCTTCTGACACCTCAATCAGCTACCTGCTTAGCAAAATTATATCGTTTTTGGTGCATCCAAATCGTATATTGCTAATTTTTCTATAGAAAACTGGGGTTTTTGGTCGAAAATTTCAAAATTTAGTACAGTAACTCAGCGTTTTTATTGTTTATTCGTGTAGATCTCGTCGATACCTTCCTTCAGAGGGGTCGAACTCCGCAATCGGCTTGAAAATAAAAAAGTTATTTGCAGAGAAGAGCAACCAAAAACCTAACCTAACCTAACCTAACCTGACCCAAACCTAACCTATCGTAGTTTACATAGTCATTTTGAAAATTTGTATTACTTAGTATTATTGATTTTATTTTGTCAAACGCATTGAGGCGCTCCTTCTGAGACCTCAATCAGCTACCTGCTTAGCAAAATTATATCGTTTTTGGTGCATCCAAATCGTATATTGCTAATTTTTCTATAGAAAACTGGGGTTTTTGGTCGAAAATTTCAAAATTTAGTACAGTAACTCAGCGTTTTTATTGTTTATTCGTGTAGATCTCGTCGATACCTTCCTTCAGAAGGGTCGAACTCCGCAATCGGCTTGAAAAAAAACGAGTTATTTGCAGAGAAGAGCAACCAAAAACCTAACCTAACCTAACCTGACCCAAACCTAACCTATCGTAGTTTACATAGTCATTTTGAAAATTTGTATTACTTAAATTGATTTTATTTTGTCAAACGCATTGAGGCGCTCCTTCCGACACCTCAATAAGCTACCTGCTTAGCAAAATTATATCGTTTTTGGTGCATCCAAATCGTATATTGCTAATTTTTCTATAGAAAACTGGGGTTTTGGTCGAAAATTTCAAAATTTAGTAAAGTAACTCAGCGTTTTTATTGTTTACTCGTGTAGATCTCGTCGATACCTTCCTTCAGAGGGGTCGAACTCCGCAATCGGCTTGAAAATAAAAAAGTTGTTTGCAGAGAAGAGCAACCAAAAACCTAACCTAACCTAACCTAACCTAACCTGACCCAAACCTAACCTATCGTAGTTTACATAGTCATTTTGAAAATTTGTATTACTTAAATTGATTTTATTTTGTCAAACGCATTGAGGCGCTCCTTCCGACACCTCAATCAGCTACCTGCTTAGCAAAATTATATCGTTTTTGGTGCATCCAAATCGTATATTGCTAATTTTTCTATAGAAAACTGGGGTTTTGGTCGAAAATTTCAAAATTTAGTAAAGTATTTCAGCGTTTTTATTGTTTATTCGTGTAGATCTCGTCGATACCTTCCTTCAGAGGGGTCGAACTCCGCAATCGGCTTGAAAATAAAAAAGTTATTTGCAGAGAAGAGCAACCAAAAACCTAACCTAACCTAACCTAACCTGACCCAAACCTAACCTATCGTAGTTTACATAGTCATTTTGAAAATTTGTATTACTTAGTATTATTGATTTTATTTTGTCAAACGCATTGAGGCGCTCCTTCTGACACCTCAATCAGCTACCTGCTTAGCAAAATTATATCGTTTTTGGTGCATCCAAATCGTATAATGCTAATTTTTCTATAGAAAACTGGGGTTTTGGTCGAAAATTTCAAAATTTAGTACAGTAACTCAGAGTTTTTATTGATTACTCGTGTAGATCTCGTCGATACCTTCCTTCAGAGGGGTCGAACTCCGCAATCGGCTTGAAAATAAAAAAGTTATTTGCAGAGAAGAGCAACCAAAAACCTAACCTAACCTAACCTAACCTAACCTGACCCAAACCTAACCTATCGTAGTTTACATAGTCATTTTGAAAATTTGTATTACTTAAATTGATTTTATTTTGTCAAACGCATTGAGGCGCTCCTTCCGACACCTCAATCAGCTACCTGCTTTGCAAAATTATATCGTTTTTGGTGCATCCAAATCGTATATTGCTAATTTTTCTATAGAAAACTGGGGTTTTGTTCGAAAATTTCAAAATTTAGTACAGTAACTCAGCGTTCTTATTGTTTATTCGTGTAGATCTCGTCGATACCTTCCTTCAGAGGGGTCGAACTCCGCAATCGGCTTGAAAATAAAAAAGTTATTTGCAGAGAAGAGCAACCAAAAACCTTACCTAACCTAACCCAAACCTAACCTATCGTAGTTTACATAGTCATTTTGAAAATTTGTATTACTAAAATTGATTTTATTTTGTCAAACGCATTGAGGCGCTCCTTCCGACACCTCAATCAGCTACCTGCTTAGCAAAATTATATCGTTTTTGGTGCATCCAAATCGTATACTGCTAATTTTTCTATAGAAAACTGGGGTTTCGGTCGAAAATTTCAAAATTTAGTACAGTAACTCAGCGTTCTTATTGTTTATTCGTGTAGATCTCGTCGATACCTTCCTTCAGAGGGGTCGAACTCCGCAATCGGCTTGAAAATAAAAAAGTTATTTGCAGAGAAGAGCAACCAAAAACCTTTTTTTTTTTTTTTTTTTTTTTTACTTGGGGAAATCCTCATGGATACCTGTCGCCCAGGGGAGCGGCCAGGTTATGTCGGACTCTTACCGACTAAAACCCCAAGGTGTTTCGTCACGCACCTGTTGGCGGGAGCACGGGGACGCTTGCGCATTCTTCCGCGAACCTGCCGGTGCCTTCCGCAGCGCGGAACCTCCCTCGCTCAGCGGCATGCTCGAAACACGTAGCACGCCGCTGCCAGCGAAGACCTTTGGAAGCGAGCGGCGGATACCCCCGTATCCACCGCCCAAGGCCTTCACTCGACCGGATCAGGTCAGGTTGGCATACGCCCTCCTTCTCCGACCGGTCCTCCTGCGGCGGATTGGAGCCGAAAGGGGATCATCCTCTCGACTCCTCTCCGCGGCCTCTTTTTGCGACATTACACCTTCGCAAAAAGAGACGACAGCGTCCCACGACCTCTCGTCATCGACCATGGCTCTTACCACAGCCGGCAAGGAGAGGTCATGTCCTACCACTGCCACGAGGGTTGCGCGTTCGTGCGCCCACGCCTGGCACTCCTCCAGCGTGTGCTGGGCTGTGTCTTCGCTGCCACTGCTGCAGTGAAGACACACCGCCGATGGCTCCCTTCGGGCTATGTGGCACAGGTATCTGCCGAAGCTTCCATGCCCGGACAGAACCTGGACCAGCCGGAAGGTGAGCGACCCGTGTCTTCTGTTCACCCACTCCTTTAGGACTGGGCGAACAGCCTCCAGTGTGCGCAGACCCGCGCTCGGCTCCTCGAGCCTCCTCCTCCACCTCCGCAGCAAGGTACGTTGGGCGACCTTCCTCCACCTCCGGACTTCGTCTGGGGCTGGCTCCACTCCCCGCGCGCGCGCCTCCGCGCGTCGCTCGTATACGTCCGCTAGAACCTCGGCTTCGAGATCCCAGGGAGGCATACAAGCGAGCACACATGCCGCTCCATGGGACACCGTACGGTATCCTCGGATCGCTCTGACCGCCAGAACGCGCTGGGCTGAACTCAGCGACGTTACGTTCGGGCGAGTCAAAGCACCGACCCATACTGGTGCCCCATAGAGCGCCATCGACCTAACCACACCGGCATAGAGGCGCCGGCATGTCTGGTCGGGTCCGCCAATGTTTGGCAGGAGCCTTCCGAGCGCCGATGCGGTCCCAATCAGCTTGGGGGCCAATCGGCGAAAATGCGCCCGGAAGTCCCATCTGCCATCGAGCAGAAGTCCCAGATATTTTATCTGGGGCTTCAGCTCGATCCGAAGTCCGTTAATTGATACGTTGGCACCTGCAGGAGGCCCCCGCCGTGGTCCGTGGAAACACAGAACCTCGGTTTTGTCGAGGGCAACCTTTAGGCCCAACGCCTCAATCCGCCCAACCACTTGCTGCACCCCTTCCTCGGCGCGTGACGTCGCCTGCGCCAAATCCTTCCCCCGAGCTGTGACCAGAGTGTCGTCGGCATAGCAGACGACACTAAGGCCAGAGCGAAGAGCGCCCCGTAACACCCAGTCGTACCCGATGTTCCAAAGGAGTGGTCCTAAGACAGACCCCTGAGGAACACCGCAACGAATCGCCCGCCTGTGGGTGCCACCGTCCTGATCCATGTAGAGTACCTGTCTGTCGTGCAGGTAGTCGGCGATGGTCCTTCGCAAATAAAGGGGCACGCGGTGATACCGTAGTGCCTCTTCAATGCAGGCGAAGGGCAGCGTGTTAAAGGCATTGGCGATGTCCAAGGAGACCGCCAGCATCACGCCACCCGACGCCACCGACTCGTCCGAGAGGCCTTTGACACGAGTTATCGCATCGATGGTCGACCGGCCTTCTCGGAACCCGAACTGCCTGTCCGACAGATCAGGACCCACGTTGCGCAAGTGCTGCACGATGCGGGAGGCTACGATATGCTCATAGAATTTTCCCGCATCGTCCAGCAGTACGACGGGACGGAAAGCAGAAGCAGAATCTGCTGGGCGCCCCTCCTTTCTGAGCAGAACAAGTCTCCCTTCCTTCCAACAGGACGGGAATCGGCCAGACGCTAGACATGTGTCGAGAAACCCGGCAAAGTGGGCTCCCAACTCGTCAAGCGCCAACGCCAAGACCCGGCCCGGAACACCATCTGGTCCCGGCGCGGTGTTCTTCGCCCGCAGCTTGCGCATGGCCAAATTGAACTCGGCCAGCTCCAGGGGCGGGGGGGCCTCGACAACCTCCGATGAAGCCACATCTTCCTCCACCATTGTTGGGGGTGTGCGCTCAGGCGCGTCCGGAAACAACGCCGTCACCACACCCTCCAGCAGTTGGGGCTGCATTCTCTCTGTCAGCGGAGGCGCCTGCTGACGAAGCTTGTTCCGAGCCGCGTGATAAGGGCGCCCCCACGGATCCCGGTCAAGGTCCTCCAGCATCTTCTCCCGAGCACTGACCTTTGCCCTTGCAATCGCCTTCTGCAGGGTCTTTTTGGTCTCCTTGTAGAGGTCGTGCAAAAGAGCCGCCATCTCCTCGTCATGGAACCGCCGCCTCCGGTACCTGGTGGCGCGACGGCGTGCAGAAGCGCATTCGTTGCGTAAGTTGCTGATGTGCTGCGACCACCAGTATACCGCCCGCCGTGGAGGTTGGCGCTGAGCCCGGGGCATTGCCGCGTCACAGATTTGCGTCAAGGCCCCCCGGAGTCGTAGCGCTTCCGCGTCAACCTCTGTTGGCTCCGCCGACGCGAGGTTCCAAGCCCAGACGATGGAAGCCTCATTTAGCACGTCCCTGTCAAGGTGCGCCAGGGCCCATCGAGGGAAAACTTGTTCCGCTCCCCGTTGGTGCGACAACGTCATACTAGTAGGCGAGGTGGATACTTCGAATCGTATGTACCGATGATTCGACAAATTCTCCACCTCGTCTAGGACCCGCCACCCTCGCGTCCGCGAGGCCACAGCAGGGCTAGCAAACGATAAGTCCACTATTGATCCACCCTGCTGTGTCTCAAACGTGTTGGTGCTGCCGCGATTCAGGAGCACAAGTCCACAAGTCGCCGCCCAATCCTCTACGGCTGAGCCTTTGGCATCAGTCACAGGGGAACCCCAGGCCACGCTATGGGCGTTGAAGTCCCCGAGCACGAATACATGACCTGGAACCGCACGCCTCACGGCCACACCAACACGGTCGAGAAACGCCTCGAACTCTGCGAGAGACCTGTTTGGCGAGAAATAAATCCCCACCAAGGACAGGTCTCCCCAGGACGCCATGATAAGACCCCGCTCCCTCACCTGTACAGAGAGAGGTGGGGAAGCAGGATCCACCGCCACCACAATTGCCACTGTGCCCTCAGTGTCCCCCACCCAGTTAGGCGAAGAAGGGACAAAATAGGGCTCCGCGATAACCGCCGCATTGATGGACCACTGCAGCATGGATTGCACGAACAAGTCTTGCGCCCCGCTGCAGTGGTTCAGGTTCCCTTGTAGGAAGCGAGGTGACCTAGCCATTGTGATCAGTCACCATCGCCTCCTGGGGCGGCTTCGCGGGAACGGAGGGCACCAAAACTCGCCCTCTCCCCTTCTTAGGTCTCGCGCACTTGCGGCCTCCACTTGTATGATTTGCCGGCCTTCCTGCCTCTTTACAGATGGGACAGAAGGGATCTTCTAGACAAGTTGCTGCCTTGTGACCGGGTTTCATGCAGCGGAAGCAAAGTCCGCTTCGGTCAACTGCGCATTTGCATAAAGCCCCTGTGTGACCGATTTCCATGCACCGGAAACACTTCAGGGGCCTTGGTTCCAACATGCGAACCCGAGCCGAACTCCAGCCGACAAGGATTCTACCTGCTTCACATATCACCTTCGCAGCAGCTACCGGGCACTGTACCAGTACGCTGCTGGTGCCGTAGAGGCCCTGTCGGATTTCTCCTGCTTTCACATGGTCCACCGGACAGTTTCCGGTCCGGGCTACAGCAACCTCAACATCCCCGGTCGACACCGAGTCGTCCAGGTCTATAATTCGTATATCGACCCGCTTGACGGGCCGATTGACCTTCACAGTCTCCGGCAACAATTTTCTAAGCTCAGCGGCGAAACGGTCAGCCTTCTCGCCGCTTTCAGTACCGGGAACTTCGAGCACCCGAGCCCCTGTAACCGCTACACGGAAGTTAAGCCCAGTGATGCCTAGATCGTTCAAATTGATGGACTTTCTGGCCTCACTGAGGACCCTCTCATAGGTTAAGCCTTGTTGTACCGCCTCGGGCTGCAGCGTCAGGACGACGGCTGCAGATCTTGGCGCGCGCAACTTGGCTTTTCGTGGCTTTTTTGCCTTCTTCGGGCCTGGTGTAGGAACCGGGGCAGAAGTTGGAGCCGTAGTGGCCTTCTTCTTGTTTTTCCGCCTTACAACCTCGTTCCAAGACTCAGTTGATGGTCCCGGGATTGGTACCGGTTCAAGCCTTACTGGCACAGGTTCCGGCATCTCAGTCGGGGCCTTTTTCTTCGGTGCCTTCTTTTTTGGAGGTTGCCGCTGAGAGGGCGGCGCCGCTGACTGGTCATGATTGACGTCTGCCCTCAAAGGTGGACGCAACGGTTTCTCAGGAAGGAGGCGATGATTTATACCTGCTAGTTTGGCATCCATTATGAAAGCCAAGTCCTTCCTCAGGTTTGCCCTAAACTCTTCCCCTGTGGGGAAACTCTCCGTCTGGGGCTCTACTTGTACCGGTGGTACCGGAACTTGACGGGCTTGCTCCAACTCGGAGCAACCAAAAAAAAAAAAAAAAAAAAAACCTAACCTAACCTAACCTAACCTAACCTGACCCAAACCTAACCTATCGTAGTTTACATAGTCATTTTGAAAATTTGTATTACTTAAATTGATTTTATTTTGTCAAACGCATTGAGGCGCTCCTTCCGACACCTCAATCAGCTACCTGCTTTGCAAAATTATATCGTTTTTGGTGCATCCAAATCGTATATTGCTAATTTTTCTATAGAAAACTGGGGTTTTGGTCGAAAATTTCAAAATTTAGTACAGTAACTCAGCGTTCTTATTGTTTATTCGTGTAGATCTCGTCGATACCTTCCTTCAGAGGGGTCGAACTCCGCAATCGGCTTGAAAATAAAAAAGTTATTTGCAGAGAAGAGCAACCAAAAAAAAAAAAAAACCTTACCTAACCTAACCCAAACCTAACCTATCGTAGTTTACATAGTCATTTTGAAAATTTGTATTACTAAAATTGATTTTATTTTGTCAAACGCATTGAGGCGCTCCTTCCGACACCTCAATCAGCTACCTGCTTAGCAAAATTATATCGTTTTTGGTGCATCCAAATCGTATACTGCTAATTTTTCTATAGAAAACTGGGGTTTTGGTCGAAAATTTCAAAATTTAGTAAAGTAACTCAGCGTTTTTATTATTTACTCGTGTAGATCTCGTCGATACCTTCCTTCAGAGTGGTCGAACTCCGCAATCGGCTTGAAAATAAAAAAGTTATTTGCAGAGAAGAGCAACCAAAAACCTAACCTTACCTAACCTAACCTAACATAACCTGACCCAAACCTAACCTATCGTAGTTTACATAGTCATTTTGAAAATTTGTATTACTTAAATTGATTTTATTTTGTCAAACGCATTGAGGCGCTCCTTCCGACACCTCAATAAGCTACCTGCTTAGCAAAATTATATCGTTTTTGGTGCATCCAAATCGTATATTGCTAATTTTTCTATAGAAAACTGGGGTTTTGGTCGAAAATTTCAAAATTTAGTGCAGTAACTCAGCGTTTTTATTGTTTATTCGTGCAGATCTCGTCGATACCTTCCTTCAGAGGGGTCGAACTCCGCAATCGGCTTGAAAATAAAAAAGTTATTTGCAGAGAAGAGCAACCAAAAACCTAACCTAACCTGATCCAAACCTAACCTATCGTAGTTTACATAGTCATTTTGAAAATTTGTATTACTTAAATTGATTTTATTTTGTCAAACGCATTGAGGCGCTCCTTCTGACACCTCAATCAGCTACCTGCTTAGCAAAATTATATCGTTTTTGGTGCATCCAAATCGTATATTTCTAATTTTTCTATAGAAAACTGGGGTTTTGGTCGAAAATTTTAAAATTAAGTACAGTAACTCACCGTTTTTATTGTTTATTCGTGTAGACCTCGTCGATACCTTCCTTCAGAGGGGTCGAACTCCGCAATCGGCTTGAAAATAAAAAAGTTATTTGCAGAGAAGAGCAACCAAAAACCTAACCTAACCTAACCTAACCTGACCCAAACCTAACCTATCGTAGTTTACATAGTCATTTTGAAAATTTGTATTACTTAAATTGATTTTATTTTGTCAAACGCATTGAGGCGCTCCTTCCGACACCTCAATCAGCTACCTGCTTTGCAAAATTATATCGTTTTTGGTGCATCCAAATCGTATATTGCTAATTTTTCTATAGAAAACTGGGGTTTTGGTCGAAAATTTCAAAATTAAGTACAGTAACTCAGCGTTCTTATTGTTTATTCGTGTAGATCTCGTCGATACCTTCCTTCAGAGGGGTCGAACTCCGCAATCGGCTTGAAAATAAAAAAGTTATTTGCAGAGAAGAGCAACCAAAAACCTAACCTAACCTAACCTAACCTAACCCAAACCTAACCTATCGTAGTTTACATAGTCATTTTGAAAATTTGTATTACTTAAATTGATTTTATTTTGTCAAACGCATTGAGGCGCTCCTTCCGACACCTCAATCAGCTACCTGCTTAGCAAAATTATATCGTTTTTGGTGCATCCAAATCGTATACTGCTAATTTTTCTATAGAAAACTGGGGTTTTGGTCGAAAATTTCAAAATTTAGTAAAGTAACTCAGCGTTTTTATTGTTTACTCGTGTAGATCTCGTCGATACCTTCCTTCAGAGGGGTCGAACTCCGCAATCGGCTTGAAAATAAAAAAGTTATTTGCAGAGAAGAGCAACCAAAAACCTAACCTTACCTAACCTAACCTAACATAACCTGACCCAAACCTAACCTATCGTAGTTTACATAGTCATTTTGAAAATTTGTATTACTTAAATTGATTTTATTTTGTCAAACGCATTAAGGCGCTCCTTCCGACACCTCAATAAGCTACCTGCTTAGCAAAATTATATCGTTTTTGGTGCATCCAAATCGTATATTGCTAATTTTTCTATAGAAAACTGGGGTTTTGGTCGAAAATTTCAAAATTTAGTACAGTAACTCAGCGTTTTTATTGTTTATTCGTGTAGATCTCGTCGATACCTTCCTTCAGAGGGGTCGAACTCCGCAATCGGCTTGAAAACAAAAAAGTTATTTGCAGAGAAGAGCAACCAAAAACCTAACCTAACCTAACCTAACCTGACCCAAACCTAACCTATCGTAGTTTACATAGTCATTTTGAAAATTTGTATTACTTAAATTGATTTTATTTTGTCAAACGCATTGAGGCGCTCCTTCTGACACCTCAATCAGCTACCTGCTTAGCAAAATTATATCGTTTTTGGTGCATCCAAATCGTATATTGCTAATTTTTCTATAGAAAACTGGGGTTTTGGTCGAAAATTTCAAAATTAAGTACAGTAACTCAGCGTTTTTATTGTTTATTCGTGTAGATCTCGTCGATACCTTCCTTCAGAGGGGTCGAACTCCGCAATCGGCTTGAAAATAAAAAAGTTATTTGCAGAGAAGAGCAACCAAAAACCTAACCTAACCTGACCCAAACCTAACCTATCGTAGTTTACATAGTCATTTTGAAAATTTGTATTACTTAAATTGATTTTATTTTGTCAAACGCATTGAGGCGCTCCTTCTGACACCTCAATCAGCTACCTGCTTAGCAAAATTATATCGTTTTTGGTGCATCCAAATCGTATTTTGCTAATTTTTCTATAGAAAACTGGGGTTTTGGTCGAAAATTTCAAAATTTAGTACAGTAACTCAGCGTTTTTATTGTTTATTCGTGTAGATCTCGTCGATACCTTCCTTCAGAGGGGTCGAACTCCGCAATCGGCTTGAAAATAAAAAAGTTTTTTGTAGAGAAGAGCAACCAAAAACCTAACCTAACCTCACCCAAACCTAACCTATCGTAGTTTACATAGTCATTTTGAAAATTTGTATTACTTAAATTGATTTTATTTTGTCAAACGCATTGAGGCGCTCCTTCTGACACCTCAATCAGCTACCTGCTTAGCAAAATTATATCGTTTTTGGTGCATCCAAATCGTATATTTCTAATTTTTCTATAGAAAACTGGGGTTTTGGTCGAAAATTTTAAAATTAAGTACAGTAACTCACCGTTTTTATTGTTTATTCGTGTAGATCTCGTCGATACCTTCCTTCAGAATGGTCGAACTCCGCAATCGGCTTGAAAATAAAAAAGTTATTTGCAGAGAAGAGCAACCAAAAACCTAACCTAACCTAACCTAACCTGACCCAAACCTAACCTATCGTAGTTTACATAGTCATTTTGAAAATTTGTATTACTTAAATTGATTTTATTTTGTCAAACGCATTGAGGCGCTCCTTCTGACACCTCAATCAGCTACCTGCTTAGCAAAATTATATCGTTTTTGGTGCATCCAAATCGTATATTGCTAATTTTTCTATAGAAAACTGGGGTTTTTGGTCGAAAATTTCAAAATTTAGTAAAGTAACTCAGCGTTTTTATTGTTTATTCGTGTAGATCTCGTCGATACCTTCCTTCAGAGGGGTCGAACTCCGCAATCGGCTTGAAAATAAAAAAGTTATTTGCAGAGAAGAGCAACCATAAACCTAACCTAACCTAACCTAACCTGACCCAAACCTAACCTATCGTAGTTTACATAGTCATTTTGAAAATTTGTATTACTTAGTATTATTGATTTTATTTTGTCAAACGCATTGAGGCGCTCCTTCTGAGACCTCAATCAGCTACCTGCTTAGCAAAATTATATCGTTTTTGGTGCATCCAAATCGTATATTGCTAATTTTTCTATAGAAAACTGGGGTTTTTGGTCGAAAATTTCAAAATTTAGTACAGTAACTCAGCGTTTTTATTGTTTATTCGTGTAGATCTCGTCGATACCTTCCTTCAGAAGGGTCGAACTCCGCAATCGGCTTGAAAAAAAAAGAGTTATTTGCAGAGAAGAGCAACCAAAAACCTAACCTAACCTAACCTGACCCAAACCTAACCTATCGTAGTTTACATAGTCATTTTGAAAATTTGTATTACTTAAATTGATTTTATTTTGTCAAACGCATTGAGGCGCTCCTTCCGACACCTCAATAAGCTACCTGCTTAGCAAAATTATATCGTTTTTGGTGCATCCAAATCGTATATTGCTAATTTTTCTATAGAAAACTGGGGTTTTGGTCGAAAATATCAAAATTTAGTACAGTAACTCAGCGTTTTTATTGTTTATTCTTGTAAATCTCGTCGATACCTTCCTTCAGAGGGGTCGAACTCCGCAATCGGCTTGAAAATAAAAAAGTTGTTTGCAGAGAAGAGCAACCAAAAACCTAACCTAACCTAACCTAACCTAACCTGACCCAAACCTAACCTATCGTAGTTTACATAGTCATTTTGAAAATTTGTATTACTTAAATTGATTTTATTTTGTCAAACGCATTGAGGCGCTCCTTCCGACACCTCAATCAGCTACCTGCTTAGCAAAATTATATCGTTTTTGGTGCATCCAAATCGTATATTGCTAATTTTTCTATAGAAAACTGGGGTTTTGGTCGAAAATTTCAAAATTTAGTAAAGTATTTCAGCGTTTTTATTGTTTATTCGTGTAGATCTCGTCGATACCTTCCTTCAGAGGGGTCGAACTCCGCAATCGGCTTGAAAATAAAAAAGTTATTTGCAGAGAAGAGCAACCAAAAACCTAACCTAACCTAACCTAACCTAACCTGACCCAAACCTAATCTATCGTAGTTTACATAGTCATTTTGAAAATTTGTATTACTTAGTATTATTGATTTTATTTTGTCAAACGCATTGAGGCGCTCCTTCTGACACCTCAATCAGCTACCTGCTTAGCAAAATTATATCGTTTTTGGTGCATCCAAATCGTATAATGCTAATTTTTCTATAGAAAACTGGGGTTTTGGTCGAAAATTTCAAAATTTAGTACAGTAACTCAGAGTTTTTATTGATTACTCGTGTAGATCTCGTCGATACCTTCCTTCAGAGGGGTCGAACTCCGCAATCGGCTTGAAAATAAAAAAGTTATTTGCAGAGAAGAGCAACCAAAAACCTAACCTAACCTAACCTAACCTGACCCAAACCTAACCTATCGTAGTTTACATAGTCATTTTGAAAATTTGTATTACTTAAATTGATTTTATTTTGTCAAACGCATTGAGGCGCTCCTTCCGACACCTCAATCAGCTACCTGCTTTGCAAAATTATATCGTTTTTGGTGCATCCAAATCGTATATTGCTAATTTTTCTATAGAAAACTGGGGTTTTGGTCGAAAATTTCAAAATTTAGTACAGTAACTCAGCGTTCTTATTGTTTATTCGTGTAGATCTCGTCGATACCTTCCTTCAGAGGGGTCGAACTCCGCAATCGGCTTGAAAATAAAAAAGTTATTTGCAGAGAAGAGCAACCAAAAACCTTACCTAACCTAACCCAAACCTAACCTATCGTAGTTTACATAGTCATTTTGAAAATTTGTATTACTAAAATTGATTTTATTTTGTCAAACGCATTGAGGCGCTCCTTCCGACACCTCAATCAGCTACCTGCTTAGCAAAATTATATCGTTTTTGGTGCATCCAAATCGTATACTGCTAATTTTTCTATAGAAAACTGGGGTTTTGGTCGAAAATTTCAAAATTTAGTAAAGTAACTCAGCGTTTTTATTATTTACTCGTGTAGATCTCGTCGATACCTTCCTTCAGAGTGGTCGAACTCCGCAATCGGCTTGAAAATAAAAAAGTTATTTGCAGAGAAGAGCAACCAAAAACCTAACCTTACCTAACCTAACCTAACATAACCTGACCCAAACCTAACCTATCGTAGTTTACATAGTCATTTTGAAAATTTGTATTACTTAAATTGATTTTATTTTGTCAAACGCATTGAGGCGCTCCTTCCGACACCTCAATAAGCTACCTGCTTAGCAAAATTATATCGTTTTTGGTGCATCCAAATCGTATATTGCTAATTTTTCTATAGAAAACTGGGGTTTTGGTCGAAAATTTCAAAATTTAGTGCAGTAACTCAGCGTTTTTATTGTTTATTCGTGTAGATCTCGTCGATACCTTCCTTCAGAGGGGTCGAACTCCGCAATCGGCTTGAAAATAAAAAAGTTATTTGCAGAGAAGAGCAACCAAAAACCTAACCTAACCTGACCCAAACCTAACCTATCGTAGTTTACATAGTCATTTTGAAAATTTGTATTACTTAAATTGATTTTATTTTGTCAAACGCATTGAGGCGCTCCTTCTGACACCTCAATCAGCTACCTGCTTAGCAAAATTATATCGTTTTTGGTGCATCCAAATCGTATATTTCTAATTTTTCTATAGAAAACTGGGGTTTTGGTCGAAAATTTTAAAATTAAGTACAGTAACTCACCGTTTTTATTGTTTATTCGTGTAGACCTCGTCGATACCTTCCTTCAGAGGGGTCGAACTCCGCAATCGGCTTGAAAATAAAAAAGTTATTTGCAGAGAAGAGCAACCAAAAACCTAACCTAACCTAACCTAACCTGACCCAAACCTAACCTATCGTAGTTTACATAGTCATTTTGAAAATTTGTATTACTTAAATTGATTTTATTTTGTCAAACGCATTGAGGCGCTCCTTCCGACACCTCAATCAGCTACCTGCTTTGCAAAATTATATCGTTTTTGGTGCATCCAAATCGTATATTGCTAATTTTTCTATAGAAAACTGGGGTTTTGGTCGAAAATTTCAAAATTAAGTACAGTAACTCAGCGTTCTTATTGTTTATTCGTGTAGATCTCGTCGATACCTTCCTTCAGAGGGGTCGAACTCCGCAATCGGCTTGAAAATAAAAAAGTTATTTGCAGAGAAGAGCAACCAAAAACCTAACCTAACCTAACCTAACCTAACCCAAACCTAACCTATCGTAGTTTACATAGTCATTTTGAAAATTTGTATTACTTAAATTGATTTTATTTTGTCAAACGCATTGAAGCGCTCCTTCCGACACCTCAATCAGCTACCTGCTTAGCAAAATTATATCGTTTTTGGTGCATCCAAATCGTATACTGCTAATTTTTCTATAGAAAACTGGGGTTTTGGTCGAAAATTTCAAAATTTAGTAAAGTAACTCAGCGTTTTTATTGTTTACTCGTGTAGATCTCGTCGATACCTTCCTTCAGAGGGGTCGAACTCCGCAATCGGCTTGAAAATAAAAAAGTTATTTGCAGAGAAGAGCAACCAAAAACCTAACCTTACCTAACCTAACCTAACATAACCTGACCCAAACCTAACCTATCGTAGTTTACATAGTCATTTTGAAAATTTGTATTACTTAAATTGATTTTATTTTGTCAAACGCATTAAGGCGCTCCTTCCGACACCTCAATAAGCTACCTGCTTAGCAAAATTATATCGTTTTTGGTGCATCCAAATCGTATATTGCTAATTTTTCTATACAAAACTGGGGTTTTGGTCGAAAATTTCAAAATTTAGTACAGTAACTCAGAATTTTTATTGTTTATTCGTGTAGATCTCGTTGATACCTTCCTTCAGAGGGGTCGAACTCCGCAATCGGCTTGAAAATAAAAAAGTTATTTGCAGAGAAGAGCAACCAAAAACCTAACCTAACCTAACCTAACCTAACCTGACCCAAACCTAACCTATCGTAGTTTACATAGTCATTTTGAAAATTTGTATTACTTAAATTGATTTTATTTTGTCAAACGCATTGAGGCGCTCCTTCTGACACCTCAATCAGCTACCTGCTTAGCAAAATTATATCGTTTTTGGTGCATCCAAATCGTATATTGCTAATTTTTCTATAGGAAACTGGGGTTTTGGTCGAAAATTTCAAAATTAAGTACAGTAACTCAGCGTTTTTATTGTTTATTCGTGTAGATCTCGTCGATACCTTCCTTCAGAGGGGTCGAACTCCGCAATCGGCTTGAAAATAAAAAAGTTATTTGCAGAGAAGAGCAACCAAAAACCTAACCTAACCTGACCCAAACCTAACCTATCGTAGTTTACATAGTCATTTTGAAAATTTGTATTACTTAAATTGATTTTATTTTGTCAAACGCATTGAGGCGCTCCTTCTGACACCTCAATCAGCTACCTGCTTAGCAAAATTATATCGTTTTTGGTGCATCCAAATCGTATTTTGCTAATTTTTCTATAGAAAACTGGGGTTTTGGTCGAAAATTTCAAAATTTAGTACAGTAACTCAGCGTTTTTATTGTTTATTCGTGTAGATCTCGTCGATACCTTCCTTCAGAGGGGTCGAACTCCGCAATCGGCTTGAAAATAAAAAAGTTATTTGCAGAGAAGAGCAACCAAAAACCTAACCTAACCTAACCTAACCTGACCCAAACCTAACCTATCGTAGTTTACATAGTCATTTTGAAAATTTGTATTACTTAAATTGATTTTATTTTGTCAAACGCATTGAGGCGCTCCTTCTGACACCTCAATCAGCTACCTGCTTAGCAAAATTATATCGTTTTTGGTGCATCCAAATCGTATATTTCTAATTTTTCTATAGAAAACTGGGGTTTTGGTCGAAAATTTTAAAATTAAGTACAGTAACTCACCGTTTTTATTGTTTATTCGTGTAGATCTCGTCGATACCTTCCTTCAGAGGGGTCGAACTCCGCAATCGGCTTGAAAATAAAAAAGTTATTTGCAGAGAAGAGCAAACAAAAACCTAACCTAACCTAACCTAACCTGACCCAAACCTAACCTATCGTAGTTTACATAGTCATTTTGAAAATTTGTATTACTTAAATTGATTTTATTTTGTCAAACGCATTGAGGCGCTCCTTCCGACACCTCAATAAGCTACCTGCTTAGCAAAATTATATCGTTTTTGGTGCATCCAAATCGTATATTGCTAATTTTTCTATAGAAAACTGGGGTTTTGGTCGAAAATTTCAAAATTTAGTGCAGTAACTCAGCGTTTTTATTGTTTATTCGTGTAGATCTCGTCGATACCTTCCTTCAGAGGGGTCGAACTCCGCAATCGGCTTGAAAATAAAAAAGTTATTTGCAGAGAAGAGCAACCAAAAACCTAACCTAACCTAACCTAACCTGACCCAAACCTAACCTATCGTAGTTTACATAGTCATTTTGAAAATTTGTATTACTTAAATTGATTTTATTTTGTCAAACGCATTGAGGCGCTCCTTCTGACACCTCAATCAGCTACCTGCTTAGCAAAATTATATCGTTTTTGGTGCATCCAAATCGTATTTTGCTAATTTTTCTATAGAAAACTGGGGTTTTGGTCGAAAATTTCAAAATTTAGTACAGTAACTCAGCGTTTTTATTGTTTATTCGTGTAGATCTCGTCGATACCTTCCTTCAGAGGGGTCGAACTCCGCAATCGGCTTGAAAATAAAAAAGTTATTTGCAGAGAAGAGCAACCAAAAACCTAACCTAACCTAACCTAACCTGACCCAAACCTAACCTATCGTAGTTTACATAGTCATTTTGAAAATTTGTATTACTTAAATTGATTTTATTTTGTCAAACGCATTGAGGCGCTCCTTCTGACACCTCAATCAGCTACCTGCTTAGCAAAATTATATCGTTTTTGGTGCATCCAAATCGTATATTTCTAATTTTTCTATAGAAAACTGGGGTTTTGGTCGAAAATTTTAAAATTAAGTACAGTAACTAACTAACTCACCGTTTTTATTGTTTATTCGTGTAGATCTCGTCGATACCTTCCTTCAGAGGGGTCGAACTCCGCAATCGGCTTGAAAATAAAAAAGTTATTTGCAGAGAAGAGCAACCAAAAACCTAACCTAACCTAACCTAACCTGACCCAAACCTAACCTATCGTAGTTTACATAGTCATTTTGAAAATTTGTATTACTTAAATTGATTTTATTTTGTCAAACGCATTGAGGCGCTCCTTCTGACACCTCAATCAGCTACCTGCTTAGCAAAATTATATCGTTTTTGGTGCATCCAAATCGTATATTTCAAATTTTTCTATAGAAAACTGGGGTTTTGGTCGAAAATTTTAAAATTAAGTACAGTAACTCACCGTTTTTATTGTTTATTCGTGTAGATCTCGTCGATACCTTCCTTCAGAGGGGTCGAACTCCGCAATCGGCTTGAAAATAAAAAAGTTATTTGCAGAGAAGAGCAAACAAAAACCTAACCTAACCTAACCTAACCTGACCCAAACCTAACCTATCGTAGTTTACATAGTCATTTTGAAAATTTGTATTACTTAAATTGATTTTATTTTGTCAAACGCATTGAGGCGCTCCTTCCGACACCTCAATAAGCTACCTGCTTAGCAAAATTATATCGTTTTTGGTGCATCCAAATCGTATATTGCTAATTTTTCTATAGAAAACTGGGGTTTTGGTCGAAAATTTCAAAATTTAGTGCAGTAACTCAGCGTTTTTATTGTTTATTCGTGTAGATCTCGTCGATACCTTCCTTCAGAGGAGTCGAACTCCGCAATCGGCTTGAAAATAAAAAAGTTATTTGCAGAGAAGAGCAACCAAAAACCTAACCTAACCTAACCTAACCTGACCCAAACCTAACCTATCGTAGTTTACATAGTCATTTTGAAAATTTGTATTACTTAAATTGATTTTATTTTGTCAAACGCATTGAGGCGCTCCTTCTGACACCTCAATCAGCTACCTGCTTAGCAAAATTATATCGTTTTTGGTGCATCCAAATCGTATATTTCTAATTTTTCTATAGAAAACTGGGGTTTTGGTCGAAAATTTTAAAATTAAGTACAGTAACTCACCGTTTTTATTGTTTATTCGTGTAGATCTCGTCGATACCTTCCTTCAGAGGGGTCGAACTCCGCAATCGGCTTGAAAATAAAAAAGTTATTTGCAGAGAAGAGCAACCAAAAACCTAACCTAACCTAACCTAACCTGACCCAAACCTAACCTATCGTAGTTTACATAGTCATTTTGAAAATTTGTATTACTTAAATTGATTTTATTTTGTCAAACGCATTGAGGCGCTCCTTCCGACACCTCAATCAGCTACCTGCTTTGCAAAATTATATCGTTTTTGGTGCATCCAAATCGTATTTTGCTAATTTTTCTATAGAAAACTGGGGTTTTGGTCGAAAATTTCAAAATTTAGTACAGTAACTCAGCGTTTTTATTGTTTATTCGTGTAGATCTCGTCGATACCTTCCTTCAGAGGGGTCGAACTCCGCAATCGGCTTGAAAATAAAAAAGTTATTTGCAGAGAAGAGCAACCAAAAACCTAACCTAACCTGACCCAAACCTAACCTATCGTAGTTTACATAGTCATTTTGAAAATTTGTATTACTTAAATTGATTTTATTTTGTCAAACGCATTGAGGCGCTCCTTCTGACACCTCAATCAGCTACCTGCTTAGCAAAATTATATCGTTTTTGGTGCATCCAAATCGTATTTTGCTAATTTTTCTATAGAAAACTGGGGTTTTGGTCGAAAATTTCAAAATTTAGTACAGTAACTCAGCGTTTTTATTGTTTATTCGTGTAGATCTCGTCGATACCTTCCTTCAGAGGGGTCGAACTCCGCAATCGGCTTGAAAATAAAAAAGTTATTTGCAGAGAAGAGCAACCAAAAACCTAACCTAACCTAACCTAACCTGACCCAAACCTAACCTATCGTAGTTTACATAGTCATTTTGAAAATTTGTATTACTTAAATTGATTTTATTTTGTCAAACGCATTGAGGCGCTCCTTCTGACACCTCAATCAGCTACCTGCTTAGCAAAATTATATCGTTTTTGGTGCATCCAAATCGTATATTTCTAATTTTTCTATAGAAAACTGGGGTTTTGGTCGAAAATTTTAAAATTAAGTACAGTAACTCACCGTTTTTATTGTTTATTCGTGTAGATCTCGTCGATACCTTCCTTCAGAGGGGTCGAACTCCGCAATCGGCTTGAAAATAAAAAAGTTATTTGCAGAGAAGAGCAACCAAAAACCTAACCTAACCTAACCTAACCTGACCCAAACCTAACCTATCGTAGTTTACATAGTCATTTTGAAAATTTGTATTACTTAAATTGATTTTATTTTGTCAAACGCATTGAGGCGCTCCTTCCGACACCTCAATCAGCTACCTGCTTTGCAAAATTATATCGTTTTTGGTGCATCCAAATCGTATATTGCTAATTTTTCTATAGAAAACTGGGGTTTTGGTCGAAAATTTCAAAATTTAGTACAGTAACTCAGCGTTCTTATTGTTTATTCGTGTAGATCTCGTCGATACCTTCCTTCAGAGGGGTCGAACTCCGCAATCGGCTTGAAAATAAAAAAGTTATTTGCAGAGAAGAGCAACCAAAAACCTTAACTAACCTAACCCAAACCTAACCTATCGTAGTTTACATAGTCATTTTGAAAATTTGTATTACTAAAATTGATTTTATTTTGTCAAACGCATTGAGGCGCTCCTTCCGACTTCTCAATCAGCTACCTGCTTAGCAAAATTATATCGTTTTTGGTGCATCCAAATCGTATACTGCTAATTTTTCTATAGAAAACTGGGGTTTTGGTCGAAAATTTCAAAATTTAGTAAAGTAACTCAGCGTTTTTATTGTTTACTCGTGTAGATCTCGTCGATACCTTCCTTCAGAGTGGTCGAACTCCGCAATCGGCTTGAAAATAAAAAAGTAATTTGCAGAGAAGAGCAACCAAAAACCTAACCTTACCTAACCTAACCTAACATAACCTGACCCAAACCTAACCTATCGTAGTTTACATAGTCATTTTGAAAATTTGTATTACTTAAATTGATTTTATTTTGTCAAACGCATTGAGGCGCTCCTTCCGACACCTCAATAAGCTACCTGCTTAGCAAAATTATATCGTTTTTGGTGCATCCAAATCGTATATTGCTAATTTTTCTATAGAAAACTGGGGTTTTGGTCGAAAATTTCAAAATTTAGTGCAGTAACTCAGCGTTTTTATTGTTTATTCGTGTAGATCTCGTCGATACCTTCCTTCAGAGGGGTCGAACTCCGCAATCGGCTTGAAAATAAAAAAGTTATTTGCAGAGAAGAGCAACCAAAAACCTAACCTAACCTAACCTAACCTGATCCAAACCTAACCTATCGTAGTTTACATAGTCATTTTGAAAATTTGTATTACTTAAATTGATTTTATTTTGTCAAACGCATTGAGGCGCTCCTTCTGACACCTCAATCAGCTACCTGCTTAGCAAAATTATATCGTTTTTGGTGCATCCAAATCGTATATTTCTAATTTTTCTATAGAAAACTGGGGTTTTGGTCGAAAATTTTAAAATTAAGTACAGTAACTCAGCGTTCTTATTGTTTATTCGTGTAGATCTCGTCGATACCTTCCTTCAGAGGGGTCGAACTCCGCAATCGGCTTGAAAATAAAAAAGTTATTAGCAGAGAAGAGCAACCAAAAACCTAACCTAACCTAACCTAACCTAACCCAAACCTAACCTATCGTAGTTTACATAGTCATTTTGAAAATTTGTATTACTTAAATTGATTTTATTTTGTCAAACGCATTGAGGCGCTCCTTCCGACACCTCAATCAGCTACCTGCTTAGCAAAATTATATCGTTTTTGGTGCATCCAAATCGTATACTGCTAATTTTTCTATAGAAAACTGGGGTTTTGGTCGAAAATTTCAAAATTTAGTAAAGTAACTCAGCGTTTTTATTGTTTACTCGTGTAGATCTCGTCGATACCTTCCTTCAGAGGGGTCGAACTCCGCAATCGGCTTGAAAATAAAAAAGTTATTTGCAGAGAAGAGCAACCAAAAACCTAACCTTACCTAACCTAACCTAACATAACCTGACCCAAACCTAACCTATCGTAGTTTACATAGTCATTTTGAAAATTTGTATTACTTAAATTGATTTTATTTTGTCAAACGCATTAAGGCGCTCCTTCCGACACCTCAATAAGCTACCTGCTTAGCAAAATTATATCGTTTTTGGTGCATCGAATTCGTATATTGCTAATTTTTCTATAGAAAACTGGGGTTTTGGTCGAAAATTTCAAAATTTAGTACAGTAACTCAGCGTTTTTATTGTTTATTCGTGTAGATCTCGTCGATACCTTCCTTCAGAGGGGTCGAACTCCGCAATCGGCTTGAAAACAAAAAAGTTATTTGCAGAGAAGAGCAACCAAAAACCTAACCTAACCTAACCTAACCTGACCCAAACCTAACCTATCGTAGTTTACATAGTCATTTTGAAAATTTGTATTACTTAAATTGATTTTATTTTGTCAAACGCATTGAGGCGCTCCTTCCGACACCTCAATCAGCTACCTGCTTTGCAAAATTATATCGTTTTTGGTGCATCCAAATCGTATATTGCTAATTTTTCTATAGAAAACTGGGGTTTTGGTCGAAAATTTCAAAATTAAGTACAGTAACTCAGCGTTCTTATTGTTTATTCGTGTAGATCTCGTCGATACCTTCCTTCAGAGGGGTCGAACTCCGCAATCGGCTTGAAAATAAAAAAGTTATTTGCAGAGAAGAGCAACCAAAAACCTTAACTAACCTAACCCAAACCTAACCTATCGTAGTTTACATAGTCATTTTGAAAATTTGTATTACTAAAATTGATTTTATTTTGTCAAACGCATTGAGGCGCTCCTTCCGACTTCTCAATCAGCTACCTGCTTAGCAAAATTATATCGTTTTTGGTGCATCCAAATCGTATACTGCTAATTTTTCTATAGAAAACTGGGGTTTTGGTCGAAAATTTCAAAATTTAGTAAAGTAACTCAGCGTTTTTATTGTTTACTCGTGTAGATCTCGTCGATACCTTCCTTCAGAGTGGTCGAACTCCGCAATCGGCTTGAAAATAAAAAAGTAATTTGCAGAGAAGAGCAACCAAAAACCTAACCTTACCTAACCTAACCTAACATAACCTGACCCAAACCTAACCTATCGTAGTTTACATAGTCATTTTGAAAATTTGTATTACTTAAATTGATTTTATTTTGTCAAACGCATTGAGGCGCTCCTTCCGACACCTCAATAAGCTACCTGCTTAGCAAAATTATATCGTTTTTGGTGCATCCAAATCGTATATTGCTAATTTTTCTATAGAAAACTGGGGTTTTGGTCGAAAATTTCAAAATTTAGTGCAGTAACTCAGCGTTTTTATTGTTTATTCGTGTAGATCTCGTCGATACCTTCCTTCAGAGGGGTCGAACTCCGCAATCGGCTTGAAAATAAAAAAGTTATTTGCAGAGAAGAGCAACCAAAAACCTAACCTAACCTAACCTAACCTGATCCAAACCTAACCTATCGTAGTTTACATAGTCATTTTGAAAATTTGTATTACTAAAATTGATTTTATTTTGTCAAACGCATTGAGGCGCTCCTTCTGACACCTCAATCAGCTACCTGCTTAGCAAAATTATATCGTTTTTGGTGCATCCAAATCGTATATTTCTAATTTTTCTATAGAAAACTGGGGTTTTGGTCGAAAATTTTAAAATTAAGTAGAGTAACTCAGCGTTCTTATTGTTTATTCGTGTAGATCTCGTCGATACCTTCCTTCAGAGGGGTCGAACTCCGCAATCGGCTTGAAAATAAAAAAGTTATTAGCAGAGAAGAGCAACCAAAAACCTAACCTAACCTAACCTAACCTAACCCAAACCTAACCTATCGTAGTTTACATAGTCATTTTGAAAATTTGTATTACTTAAATTGATTTTATTTTGTCAAACGCATTGAGGCGCTCCTTCCGACACCTCAATCAGCTACCTGCTTAGCAAAATTATATCGTTTTTGGTGCATCCAAATCGTATACTGCTAATTTTTCTATAGAAAACTGGGGTTTTGGTCGAAAATTTCAAAATTTAGTAAAGTAACTCAGCGTTTTTATTGTTTACTCGTGTAGATCTCGTCGATACCTTCCTTCAGAGGGGTCGAACTCCGCAATCGGCTTGAAAATAAAAAAGTTATTTGCAGAGAAGAGCAACCAAAAACCTAACCTTACCTAACCTAACCTAACATAACCTGACCCAAACCTAACCTATCGTAGTTTACATAGTCATTTTGAAAATTTGTATTACTTAAATTGATTTTATTTTGTCAAACGCATTAAGGCGCTCCTTCCGACACCTCAATAAGCTACCTGCTTAGCAAAATTATATCGTTTTTGGTGCATCGAATTCGTATATTGCTAATTTTTCTATAGAAAACTGGGGTTTTGGTCGAAAATTTCAAAATTTAGTACAGTAACTCAGCGTTTTTATTGTTTATTCGTGTAGATCTCGTCGATACCTTCCTTCAGAGGGGTCGAACTCCGCAATCGGCTTGAAAACAAAAAAGTTATTTGCAGAGAAGAGCAACCAAAAACCTAACCTAACCTAACCTAACCTGACCCAAACCTAACCTATCGTAGTTTACATAGTCATTTTGAAAATTTGTATTACTTAAATTGATTTTATTTTGTCAAACGCATTGAGGCGCTCCTTCCGACACCTCAATCAGCTACCTGCTTTGCAAAATTATATCGTTTTTGGTGCATCCAAATCGTATATTGCTAATTTTTCTATAGAAAACTGGGGTTTTGGTCGAAAATTTCAAAATTAAGTACAGTAACTCAGCGTTCTTATTGTTTATTCGTGTAGATCTCGTCGATACCTTCCTTCAGAGGGGTCGAACTCCGCAATCGGCTTGAAAATAAAAAAGTTATTTGCAGAGAAGAGCAACCAAAAACCTAACCTAACCTAACCTAACCTAACCTAACCCAAACCTAACCTATCGTAGTTTACATAGTCATTTTGAAAATTTGTATTACGTAAATTGATTTTATTTTGTCAAACGCATTGAGGCGCTCCTTCCGACACCTCAATCAGCTACCTGCTTAGCAAAATTATATCGTTTTTGGTGCATCCAAATCGTATACTGCTAATTTTTCTATAGAAAACTGGGGTTTTGGTCGAAAATTTCAAAATTTAGTAAAGTAACTCAGCGTTTTTATTGTTTACTCGTGTAGATCTCGTCGATACCTTCCTTCAGAGGGGTCGAACTCCGCAATCGGCTTGAAAATAAAAAAGTTATTTGCAGAGAAGAGCAACCAAAAACCTAACCTTACCTAACCTAACCTAACATAACCTGACCCAAACCTAACCTATCGTAGTTTACATAGTCATTTTGAAAATTTGTATTACTTAAATTGATTTTATTTTGTCAAACGCATTAAGGCGCTCCTTCCGACACCTCAAAAAGCTACCTGCTTAGCAAAATTATATCGTTTTTGGTGCATCCAAATCGTATATTGCTAATTTTTCTATAGAAAACTGGGGTTTTGGTCGAAAATTTCAAAATTTAGTACAGTAACTCAGCGTTTTTATTGTTTATTCGTGTAGATCTCGTCGATACCTTCCTTCAGAGGGGTCGAACTCCGCAATCGGCTTGAAAACAAAAAAGTTATTTGCAGAGAAGAGCAACCAAAAACCTAACCTAACCTAACCTAACCTGACCCAAACCTAACCTATCGTAGTTTACATAGTCATTTTGAAAATTTGTATTACTTAAATTGATTTTATTTTGTCAAACGCATTGAGGCGCTCCTTCTGACACCTCAATCAGCTACCTGCTTAGCAAAATTATATCGTTTTTGGTGCATCCAAATCGTATATTTCTAATTTTTCTATAGAAAACTGGGGTTTTGGTCGAAAATTTTAAAATTAAGTAGAGTAACTCAGCGTTCTTATTGTTTATTCGTGTAGATCTCGTCGATACCTTCCTTCAGAGGGGTCGAACTCCGCAATCGGCTTGAAAATAAAAAAGTTATTAGCAGAGAAGAGCAACCAAAAACCTAACCTAACCTAACCTAACCTAACCCAAACCTAACCTATCGTAGTTTACATAGTCATTTTGAAAATTTGTATTACTTAAATTGATTTTATTTTGTCAAACGCATTGAGGCGCTCCTTCCGACACCTCAATCAGCTACCTGCTTAGCAAAATTATATCGTTTTTGGTGCATCCAAATCGTATACTGCTAATTTTTCTATAGAAAACTGGGGTTTTGGTCGAAAATTTCAAAATTTAGTAAAGTAACTCAGCGTTTTTATTGTTTACTCGTGTAGATCTCGTCGATACCTTCCTTCAGAGGGGTCGAACTCCGCAATCGGCTTGAAAATAAAAAAGTAATTTGCAGAGAAGAGCAACCAAAAACCTAACCTTACCTAACCTAACCTAACATAACCTGACCCAAACCTAACCTATCGTAGTTTACATAGTCATTTTGAAAATTTGTATTACTTAAATTGATTTTATTTTGTCAAACGCATTGAGGCGCTCCTTCCGACACCTCAATCAGCTACCTGCTTAGCAAAATTATATCGTTTTTGGTGCATCCAAATCGTATACTGCTAATTTTTCTATAGAAAACTGGGGTTTTGGTCGAAAATTTCAAAATTTAGTAAAGTAACTCAGCGTTTTTATTGTTTACTCGTGTAGATCTCGTCGATACCTTCCTTCAGAGGGGTCGAACTCCGCAATCGGCTTGAAAATAAAAAAGTTATTTGCAGAGAAGAGCAACCAAAAACCTAACCTTACCTAACCTAACCTAACATAACCTGACCCAAACCTAACCTATCGTAGTTTACATAGTAATTTTGAAAATTTGTATTACTTAAATTGATTTTATTTTGTCAAACGCATTAAGGCGCTCCTTCCGACACCTCAATAAGCTACCTGCTTAGCAAAATTATATCGTTTTTGGTGCATCCAAATCGTATATTGCTAATTTTTCTATAGAAAACTGGGGTTTTGGTCGAAAATTTCAAAATTTAGTACAGTAACTCAGCGTTTTTATTGTTTATTCGTGTAGATCTCGTCGATACCTTCCTTCAGAGGGGTCGAACTCCGCAATCGGCTTGAAAACAAAAAAGTTATTTGCAGAGAAGAGCAACCAAAAACCTAACCTAACCTAACCTAACCTGACCCAAACCTAACCTATCGTAGTTTACATAGTCATTTTGAAAATTTGTATTACTTAAATTGATTTTATTTTGTCAAACGCATTGAGGCGCTCCTTCTGACACCTCAATCAGCTACCTGCTTAGCAAAATTATATCGTTTTTGGTGCATCCAAATCGTATATTGCTAATTTTTCTATAGAAAACTGGGGTTTTGGTCGAAAATTTCAAAATTAAGTACAGTAACTCAGCGTTTTTATTGTTTATTCGTGTAGATCTCGTCGATACCTTCCTTCAGAGGGGTCGAACTCCGCAATCGGCTTGAAAATAAAAAAGTTATTTGCAGAGAAGAGCAACCAAAAACCTAACCTAACCTGACCCAAACCTAACCTATCGTAGTTTACATAGTCATTTTGAAAATTTGTATTACTTAAATTGATTTTATTTTGTCAAACGCATTGAGGCGCTCCTTCTGACTCCTCAATCAGCTACCTGCTTAGCAAAATTATATCGTTTTTGGTGCATCCAAATCGTATTTTGCTAATTTTTCTATAGAAAACTGGGGTTTTGGTCGAAAATTTCAAAATTTAGTACAGTAACTCAGCGTTTTTATTGTTTATTCGTGTAGATCTCGTCGATACCTTCCTTCAGAGGGGTCGAACTCCGCAATCGGCTTGAAAATAAAAAAGTTTTTTGCAGAGAAGAGCAACCAAAAACCTAACCTAACCTCACCCAAACCTAACCTATCGTAGTTTACATAGTCATTTTGAAAATTTGTACTACTTAAATTGATTTTATTTTGTCAAACGCATTGAGGCGCTCCTTCTGACACCTCAATCAGCTACCTGCTTAGCAAAATTATATCGTTTTTGGTGCATCCAAATCGTATATTTCTAATTTTTCTATAGAAAACTGGGGTTTTGGTCGAAAATTTTAAAATTAAGTACAGTAACTCAGCGTTTTTATTGTTTATTCGTGTAGATCTCGTCGATACCTTCCTTCAGAATGGTCGAACTCCGCAATCGGCTTGAAAATAAAAAAGTTATTTGCAGAGAAGAGCAACCAAAAACCTAACCTAACCTAACCTAACCTGACCCAAACCTAACCTATCGTAGTTTACATAGTCATTTTGAAAATTTGTATTACTTAAATTGATTTTATTTTGTCAAACGCATTGAGGCGCTCCTTCTGACACCTCAATCAGCTACCTGCTTAGCAAAATTATATCGTTTTTGGTGCATCCAAATCGTATATTGCTAATTTTTCTATAGAAAACTGGGGTTTTTGGTCGAAAATTTCAAAATTTAGTACAGTAACTCAGCGTTTTTATTATTTATTCGTGTAGATCTCGTCGATACCTTCCTTCAGAGGGGTCGAACTCCGCAATCGGCTTGAAAATAAAAAAGTTATTTGCAGAGAAGAGCAACCAAAAACCTAACCTAACCTAACCTAACCTGACCCAAACCTAACCTATCGTAGTTTACATAGTCATTTTGAAAATTTGTATTACTTAGTATTATTGATTTTATTTTGTCAAACGCATTGAGGCGCTCCTTCTGAGACCTCAATCAGCTACCTGCTTAGCAAAATTATATCGTTTTTGGTGCATCCAAATCGTATATTGCTAATTTTTCTATAGAAAACTGGGGTTTTTGGTCGAAAATTTCAAAATTTAGTACAGTAACTTAGCGTTTTTATTGTTTATTCGTGTAGATCTCGTCGATACCTTCCTTCAGAAGGGTCGAACTCCGCAATCGGCTTGAAAAAAAAAGAGTTATTTGCAGAGAAGAGCAACCAAAAACCTAACCTAACCTAACCTGACCCAAACCTAACCTATCGTAGTTTACATAGTCATTTTGAAAATTTGTATTACTTAAATTGATTTTATTTTGTCAAACGCATTGAGGCGCTCCTTCCGACACCTCAATAAGCTACCTGCTTAGCAAAATTATATCGTTTTTGGTGCATCCAAATCGTATATTGCTAATTTTTCTATAGAAAACTGGGGTTTTGGTCGAAAATTTCAAAATTTAGTACAGTAACTCAGCGTTTTTATTGTTTATTCTTGTAAATCTCGTCGATACCTTCCTTCAGAGGGGTCGAACTCCGCAATCGGCTTGAAAATAAAAAAGTTGTTTGCAGAGAAGAGCAACCAAAAACCTAACCTAACCTAACCTAACCTGACCCAAACCTAACCTATCGTAGTTTACATAGTCATTTTGAAAATTTGTATTACTTAAATTGATTTTATTTTGTCAAACGCATTGAGGCGCTCCTTCCGACACCTCAATCAGCTACCTGCTTAGCAAAATTATATCGTTTTTGGTGCATCCAAATCGTATATTGCTAATTTTTCTATAGAAAACTGGGGTTTTGGTCGAAAATTTCAAAATTTAGTAAAATAACTCAGCGTTTTTATTGTTTATTCGTGTAGATCTCGTCGATACCTTCCTTCAGAGGGGTCGAACTCCGCAATCGGCTTGAAAATAAAAAAGTTATTTGCAGAGAAGAGCAACCAAAAACCTAACCTAACCTAACCTAACCTAACCTAACCTGACCCAAACCTAACCTATCGTAGTTTACATAGTCATTTTGAAAATTTGTATTACTTAAATTGATTTTATTTTGTCAAACGCATTGAGGCGCTCCTTCCGACACCTCAATCAGCTACCTGCTTAGCAAAATTATATCGTTTTTGGTGCATCCAAATCGTATATTGCTAATTTTTCTATAGAAAACTGGGGTTTTGGTCGAAAATTTCAAAATTTAGTAGAGTAACTCAGCGTTTTTATTGTTTATTCGTGTAGATCTCGTCGATACCTTCCTTCAGAGGGGTCGAACTCCGCAATCGGCTTGAAAATAAAAAAGTTATTTGCAGAGAAGAGCAACCAAAAACCTAACCTAACCTAACCTAACCTAACCTAACCTGACCCAAACCTAACCTATCGTAGTTTACATAGTCATTTTGAAAATTTGTATTACTTAAATTGATTTTATTTTGTCAAACGCATTGAGGCGCTCCTTCCGACACCTCAATCAGCTACCTGCTTAGCAAAATTATATCGTTTTTGGTGCATCCAAATGGTATATTGCTAATTTTTCTATAGAAAACTGGGGTTTTTGGTCGAAAATTTCAAAATTTAGTACAGTAACTCAGCGTTTTTATTGTTTATTCGTGTAGATCTCGTCGATAACTTCCTTCAGAAGGGTCGAACTCCGCAATTGGCTTGAAAATAAAAAAGTTATTTGCAGAGAAGAGCAACCAAAAACCTAACCTAACCTAACCTAACCTAACCTGACCCAAACCTAACCTATCGTAGTTTACATAGTCATTTTGAAAATTTGTATTACTTAAATTGGTTTTATTTTGTCAAACGCATTGACGCGCTCCTTCTGACACCTCAATCAGCTACCTGCTTAGCAAAATTATATCGTTTTTGGTGCATCCAAATCGTATATTGCTAATTTTTCTATAGAAAACTGGGGTTTTGGTCGAAAATTTCAAAATTTAGTACAGTAACTCAGCGTTTTTATTGTTTATTCGTGTAGATCTCGTCGATACCTTCCTTCAGAAGGGTCGAACTCCGCAATCGGCTTGAAAAAAAAAGAGTTATTTGCAGAGAAGAGCAACCAAAAACCTAACCTAACCTAACCTGACCCAAACCTAACCTATCGTAGTTTACATAGTCATTTTGAAAATTTGTATTACTTAAATTGATTTTATTTTGTCAAACGCATTGAGGCGCTCCTTCCGACACCTCAATAAGCTACCTGCTTAGCAAAATTATATCGTTTTTGGTGCATCCAAATCGTATATTGCTAATTTTTCTATAGAAAACTGGGGTTTTGGTCGAAAATTTCAAAATTTAGTACAGTAACTCAGCGTTTTTATTGTTTATTCTTGTAAATCTCGTCGATACCTTCCTTCAGAGGGGTCGAACTCCGCAATCGGCTTGAAAATAAAAAAGTTGTTTGCAGAGAAGAGCAACCAAAAACCTAACCTAACCTAACCTAACCTGACCCAAACCTAACCTATCGTAGTTTACATAGTCATTTTGAAAATTTGTATTACTTAAATTGATTTTATTTTGTCAAACGCATTGAGGCGCTCCTTCCGACACCTCAATCAGCTACCTGCTTAGCAAAATTATATCGTTTTTGGTGCATCCAAATCGTATATTGCTAATTTTTCTATAGAAAACTGGGGTTTTGGTCGAAAATTTCAAAATTTAGTAAAATAACTCAGCGTTTTTATTGTTTATTCGTGTAGATCTCGTCGATACCTTCCTTCAGAGGGGTCGAACTCCGCAATCGGCTTGAAAATAAAAAAGTTATTTGCAGAGAAGAGCAACCAAAAACCTAACCTAACCTAACCTAACCTAACCTAACCTGACCCAAACCTAACCTATCGTAGTTTACATAGTCATTTTGAAAATTTGTATTACTTAAATTGATTTTATTTTGTCAAACGCATTGAGGCGCTCCTTCCGACACCTCAATCAGCTACCTGCTTAGCAAAATTATATCGTTTTTGGTGCATCCAAATCGTATATTGCTAATTTTTCTATAGAAAACTGGGGTTTTGGTCGAAAATTTCAAAATTTAGTAGAGTAACTCAGCGTTTTTATTGTTTATTCGTGTAGATCTCGTCGATACCTTCCTTCAGAGGGGTCGAACTCCGCAATCGGCTTGAAAATAAAAAAGTTATTTGCAGAGAAGAGCAACCAAAAACCTAACCTAACCTAACCTAACCTGACCCAAACCTAACCTATCGTAGTTTACATAGTCATTTTGAAAATTTGTATTACTTAAATTGATTTTATTTTGTCAAACGCATTGAGGCGCTCCTTCTGACACCTCAATCAGCTACCTGCTTAGCAAAATTATATCGTTTTTGGTGCATCCAAATGGTATATTGCTAATTTTTCTATAGAAAACTGGGGTTTTTGGTCGAAAATTTCAAAATTTAGTACAGTAACTCAGCGTTTTTATTGTTTATTCGTGTAGATCTCGTCGATAACTTCCTTCAGAAGGGTCGAACTCCGCAATTGGCTTGAAAATAAAAAAGTTATTTGCAGAGAAGAGCAACCAAAAACCTAACCTAACCTAACCTAACCTAACCTGACCCAAACCTAACCTATCGTAGTTTACATAGTCATTTTGAAAATTTGTATTACTTAAATTGGTTTTATTTTGTCAAACGCATTGACGCGCTCCTTCTGACACCTCAATCAGCTACCTGCTTAGCAAAATTATATCGTTTTTGGTGCATCCAAATCGTATATTGCTAATTTTTCTATAGAAAACTGGGGTTTTGGTCGAAAATTTCAAAATTTAGTACAGTAACTCAGCGTTTTTATTGTTTATTCGTGTAGATCTCGTCGATACCTTCCTTCAGAAGGGTCGAACTCCGCAATCGGCTTGAAAATAAAAAAGTTATTTGCAGAGAAGAGCAACCAAAAACCTAACCTAACCTAACCTAACCTGACCCAAACCTAACCTATCGTAGTTTACATAGTCATTTTGAAAATTTGTATTACTTAAATTGATTTTATTTTGTCAAACGCATTGAGGCGCTCCTTCCGACACCTCAATAAGCTACCTGCTTAGCAAAATTATATCGTTTTTGGTGCATCCAAATCGTATATTGCTAATTTTTCTATAGAAAACTGGGGTTTTGGTCGAAAATTTCAAAATTTAGTACAGTAACTCAGCGTTTTTATTGTTTATTCTTGTAAATCTCGTCGATACCTTCCTTCAGAGGGGTCGAACTCCGCAATCGGCTTGAAAATAAAAAAGTTGTTTGCAGAGAAGAGCAACCAAAAACCTAACCTAACCTAACCTAACCTGACCCAAACCTAACCTATCGTAGTTTACATAGTCATTTTGAAAATTTGTATTACTTAAATTGATTTTATTTTGTCAAACGCATTGAGGCGCTCCTTCCGACACCTCAATCAGCTACCTGCTTAGCAAAATTATATCGTTTTTGGTGCATCCAAATCGTATATTGCTAATTTTTCTATAGAAAACTGGGGTTTTGGTCGAAAATTTCAAAATTTAGTAAAATAACTCAGCGTTTTTATTGTTTATTCGTGTAGATCTCGTCGATACCTTCCTTCAGAGGGGTCGAACTCCGCAATCGGCTTGAAAATAAAAAAGTTATTTGCAGAGAAGAGCAACCAAAAACCTAACCTAACCTAACCTAACCTAACCTAACCTGACCCAAACCTAACCTATCGTAGTTTACATAGTCATTTTGAAAATTTGTATTACTTAAATTGATTTTATTTTGTCAAACGCATTGAGGCGCTCCTTCCGACACCTCAATCAGCTACCTGCTTAGCAAAATTATATCGTTTTTGGTGCATCCAAATCGTATATTGCTAATTTTTCTATAGAAAACTGGGGTTTTGGTCGAAAATTTCAAAATTTAGTAGAGTAACTCAGCGTTTTTATTGTTTATTCGTGTAGATCTCGTCGATACCTTCCTTCAGAGGGGTCGAACTCCGCAATCGGCTTGAAAATAAAAAAGTTATTTGCAGAGAAGAGCAACCAAAAACCTAACCTAACCTAACCTAACCTGACCCAAACCTAACCTATCGTAGTTTACATAGTCATTTTGAAAATTTGTATTACTTAAATTGATTTTATTTTGTCAAACGCATTGAGGCGCTCCTTCTGACACCTCAATCAGCTACCTGCTTAGCAAAATTATATCGTTTTTGGTGCATCCAAATGGTATATTGCTAATTTTTCTATAGAAAACTGGGGTTTTTGGTCGAAAATTTCAAAATTTAGTACAGTAACTCAGCGTTTTTATTGTTTATTCGTGTAGATCTCGTCGATAACTTCCTTCAGAAGGGTCGAACTCCGCAATTGGCTTGAAAATAAAAAAGTTATTTGCAGAGAAGAGCAACCAAAAACCTAACCTAACCTAACCTAACCTAACCTGACCCAAACCTAACCTATCGTAGTTTACATAGTCATTTTGAAAATTTGTATTACTTAAATTGGTTTTATTTTGTCAAACGCATTGACGCGCTCCTTCTGACACCTCAATCAGCTACCTGCTTAGCAAAATTATATCGTTTTTGGTGCATCCAAATCGTATATTGCTAATTTTTCTATAGAAAACTGGGGTTTTGGTCGAAAATTTCAAAATTTAGTACAGTAACTCAGCGTTTTTATTGTTTATTCGTGTAGATCTCGTCGATACCTTCCTTCAGAAGGGTCGAACTCCGCAATCGGCTTGAAAATAAAAAAGTTATTTGCAGAGAAGAGCAACCAAAAACCTAACCTAACCTAACCTAACCTGACCCAAACCTAACCTATCGTAGTTTACATAGTCATTTTGAAAATTTGTATTACTTAGTATTATTGATTTTATTTTGTCAAACGCATTGAGGCGCTCCTTCTGACACCTCAATCAGCTACCTGCTTAGCAAAATTATATCGTTTTTGGTGCATCCAAATCGTATATTGCTAATTTTTCTATAGAAAACTGGGGTTTTGGTCGAAAATTTCAAAATTTAGTACAGTAACTCAGCGTTTTTATTGTTTATTCGTGTAGATCTCGTCGATACCTTCCTTCAGAGGGGTCGAACTCCGCAATCGGCTTGAAAATAAAAAAGTTATTTGCAGAGAAGAGCAACCAAAAACCTAACCTAACCTGACCCAAACCTAACCTATCGTAGTTTACATAGTCATCTTGAAAATTTGTATTACTTAAATTGATTTTATTTTGTCAAACGCATTAAGGCGCTCCTTCTGACACCTCAATTAGCTACCTGCTTAGCAAAATTATATCGTTTTTGGTGCATCCAAATCGTATTTTGCTAATTTTTCTATAGAAAACTGGGGTTTTGGTCGAAAATTTCAAAATTTAGTACAGTAACTCAGCGTTTTTATTGTTTATTCGTGTAGATCTCGTCGATACCTTCCTTCAGAGGGGTCGAACTCCGCAATCGGCTTGAAAATAAAAAAGTTATTTGCAGAGAAGAGCAACCAAAAACCTAACCTAACCTAACCTAACCTGACCCAAACCTAACCTATCGTAGTTTACATAGTCATTTTGAAAATTTGTATTACTTAAATTGATTTTATTTTGTCAAACGCATTGAGGCGCTCCTTCTGAGACCTCAATCAGCTACCTGCTTAGCAAAATTATATCGTTTTTGGTGCATCCAAATCGTATATTTCTAATTTTTCTATAGAAAACTGGGGTTTTGGTCGAAAATTTTAAAATTAAGTACAGTAACTCACCGTTTTTATTGTTTATTCGTGTAGATCTCGTCGATACCTTCCTTCAGAGGGGTCGAACTCCGCAATCGGCTTGAAAATAAAAAAGTTATTTGCAGAGAAGAGCAACCAAAAACCTAACCTAACCTAACCTAACCTGACCCAAACCTAACCTATCGTAGTTTACATAGTCATTTTGAAAATTTGTATTACTTAAATTGATTTTATTTTGTCAAACGCATTGAGGCGCTCCTTCTGACACCTCAATCAGCTACCTGCTTAGCAAAATTATATCGTTTTTGGTGCATCCAAATCGTATATTGCTAATTTTTCTATAGAAAACTGGGGTTTTTGGTCGAAAATTTCAAAATTTAGTACAGTAACTCAGCGTTTTTATTGTTTATTCGTGTAGATCTCGTCGATACCTTCCTTCAGAAGGGTCGAACTCCGCAATCGGCTTGAAAAAAAAAGAGTTATTTGCAGAGAAGAGCAACCAAAAACCTAACCTAACCTAACCTGACCCAAACCTAACCTATCGTAGTTTACATAGTCATTTTGAAAATTTGTATTACTTAAATTGATTTTATTTTGTCAAACGCATTGAGGCGCTCCTTCCGACACCTCAATAAGCTACCTGCTTAGCAAAATTATATCGTTTTTGGTGCATCCAAATCGTATATTGCTAATTTTTCTATAGAAAACTGGGGTTTTGGTCGAAAATTTCAAAATTTAGTACAGTAACTCAGCGTTTTTATTGTTTATTCGTGTAGATCTCGTCGATACCTTCCTTCAGAGGGGTCGAACTCCGCAATCGGCTTGAAAATAAAAAAGTTGTTTGCAGAGAAGAGCAACCAAAAACCTAACCTAACCTAACCTAACCTAACCTGACCCAAACCTAACCTATCGTAGTTTACATAGTCATTTTGAAAATTTGTATTACTTAAATTGATTTTATTTTGTCAAACGCATTGAGGCGCTCCTTGCGACACCTCAATCAGCTACCTGCTTAGCAAAATTATATCGTTTTTGGTGCATCCAAATCGTATATTGCTAATTTTTCTATAGAAAACTGGGGTTTCGGTCGAAAATTTCAAAATTTAGTACAGTAACTCAGAGTTTTTATTGATTACTCGTGTAGATCTCGTCGATACCTTCCTTCAGAGGGGTCGAACTCCGCAATCGGCTTGAAAATAAAAAAGTTATTTGCAGAGAAGAGCAACCAAAAACCTAACCTAACCTAACCTAACCTAACCTGACCCAAACCTAACCTATCGTAGTTTACATAGTCATTTTGAAAATTTGTATTACTTAAATTGATTTTATTTTGTCAAACGCATTGAGGCGCTCCTTCTGACACCTCAATCAGCTACCTGCTTAGCAAAATTATATCGTTTTTGGTGCATCCAAATCGTATATTGCTAATTTTTCTATAGAAAACTGGGGTTTTGGTCGAAAATTTCAAAATTTAGTACAGTAACTCAGCGTTTTTATTGTTTATTCGTGTAGATCTCGTCGATACCTTCCTTCAGAGGGGTCGAACTCCGCAATCGGCTTGAAAATAAAAAAGTTGTTTGCAGAGAAGAGCAACCAAAAACCTAACCTAACCTAACCTAACCTAACCTGACCCAAACCTAACCTATCGTAGTTTACATAGTCATTTTGAAAATTTGTATTACTTAAATTGATTTTATTTTGTCAAACGCATTGAGGCGCTCCTTGCGACACCTCAATCAGCTACCTGCTTAGCAAAATTATATCGTTTTTGGTGCATCCAAATCGTATATTGCTAATTTTTCTATAGAAAACTGGGGTTTTGGTCGAAAATTTCAAAATTTAGTACAGTAACTCAGAGTTTTTATTGATTACTCGTGTAGATCTCGTCGATACCTTCCTTCAGAGGGGTCGAACTCCGCAATCGGCTTGAAAATAAAAAAGTTATTTGCAGAGAAGAGCAACCAAAAACCTAACCTAACCTAACCTAACCTAACCTGACCCAAACCTAACCTATCGTAGTTTACATAGTCATTTTGAAAATTTGTATTACTTAAATTGATTTTATTTTGTCAAACGCATTGAGGCGCTCCTTCTGACACCTCAATCAGCTACCTGCTTAGCAAAATTATATCGTTTTTTTAGCGCCTCAATGCGTTTGACAAAATAAATTGATTTTATTTTGTCAAAAGCATTGAGGCGCTCCTTCTGACATCTCAATCAGCTACCTGCTTAGCAAAATTATATCGTTTTTGGTGCATCCAAATCGTATTTTGCTAATTTTTCTATAGAAAACTGGGGTTTTGGTCGAAAATTTCAAAATTTAGTAGAGTAACTCAGCGTTTTTATTGTTTATTCGTGTAGATCTCGTCGATACCTTCCTTCAGAGGGGTCGAACTCCGCAATCGGCTTGAAAATAAAAAAGTTATTTGCAGAGAAGAGCAACCAAAAACCTAACCTAACCTAACCTAACCTGACCCAAACCTAACCTATCGTAGTTTACATAGTCATTTTGAAAATTTGTAGTACTTAAATTGATTTTATTTTGTCAAACGCATTGAGGCGCTCCTTCTGACACCTCAATCAGCTACCTGCTTAGCAAAATTATATCGTTTTTGGTGCATCCAAATCGTATATTGCTAATTTTTCTATAGAAAACTGGGGTTTTTGGTCGAAAATTTCAAAATTTAGTACAGTAACTCAGCGTTTTTATTGTTTATTCGTGTAGATCTCGTCGATAACTTCCTTCAGAAGGGTCGAACTCCGCAATTGGCATGAAAATAAAAAAGTTATTTGCAGAGAAGAGCAACCAAAAACCTAACCTAACCTAACCTAACCTAACCTGACCCAAACCTAACCTATCGTAGTTTACATAGTCATTTTGTAAATTTGTATTACTTTAATTGATTTTATTTTGTCAAACGCATTGAGGCGCTCCTTCTGACACCTCAATCAGCTACCTGCTTGGCAAAATTATATCGTTTTTGGTGCATCCAAATCGTATATTGCTAATTTTTCTATAGAAAACTGGGGTTTTGGTCGAAAATTTCAAACTTTAGTACAGTAACTCAGCGTTTTTATTGTTTACTCGTGTAGATCTCGTCGATACCTTCCTTCAGAAGGGTCGAACTCCGCAATCGGCTTGAAAATAAAAAAGTTATTTGCAGAGAAGAGCAACCAAAAACCTAACCTAACCTAACCTAACCTGACCCAAACCTAACCTATCGTAGTTTACATAGTCATTTTGAAAATTTGTATTACTTAAATTGATTTTATTTTGTCAAACGCATTGAGGCACTCCTTCTGACACCTCAATCAGCTACCTGCTTAGCATAATTATATCGTTTTTGGTGCATCCAAATCGTATATTGCTAATTTTTCTATAGAAAACTGGGGTTTTGGTCGAAAATTTCAAAATTTAGTACAGTAACTCAGCGTTTTTATTGTTTATTCGTGTAGATCTCGTCGATACCTTCCTTCAGAGGGGTCGAACTCCGCAATCGGCTTGAAAATAAAAAAGTTGTTTGCAGAGAAGAGCAACCAAAAACCTAACCTAACCTAACCTAACCTAACCTGACCCAAACCTAACCTATCGTAGTTTACATAGTCATTTTGAAAATTTGTATTACTTAAATTGATTTTATTTTGTCAAACGCATTGAGGCGCTCCTTGCGACACCTCAATCAGCTACCTGCTTAGCAAAATTATATCGTTTTTGGTGCATCCAAATCGTATATTGCTAATTTTTCTATAGAAAACTGGGGTTTTGGTCGAAAATTTCAAAATTTAGTACAGTAACTCAGAGTTTTTATTGATTACTCGTGTAGATCTCGTCGATACCTTCCTTCAGAGGGGTCGAACTCCGCAATCGGCTTGAAAATAAAAAAGTTATTTGCAGAGAAGAGCAACCAAAAACCTAACCTAACCTAACCTAACCTAACCTGACCCAAACCTAACCTATCGTAGTTTACATAGTCATTTTGAAAATTTGTATTACTTAAATTGATTTTATTTTGTCAAACGCATTGAGGCGCTCCTTCTGACACCTCAATCAGCTACCTGCTTAGCAAAATTATATCGTTTTTTTAGCGCCTCAATGCGTTTGACAAAATAAATTGATTTTATTTTGTCAAAAGCATTGAGGCGCTCCTTCTGACATCTCAATCAGCTACCTGCTTAGCAAAATTATATCGTTTTTGGTGCATCCAAATCGTATTTTGCTAATTTTTCTATAGAAAACTGGGGTTTTGGTCGAAAATTTCAAAATTTAGTAGAGTAACTCAGCGTTTTTATTGTTTATTCGTGTAGATCTCGTCGATACCTTCCTTCAGAGGGGTCGAACTCCGCAATCGGCTTGAAAATAAAAAAGTTATTTGCAGAGAAGAGCAACCAAAAACCTAACCTAACCTAACCTAACCTGACCCAAACCTAACCTATCGTAGTTTACATAGTCATTTTGAAAATTTGTAGTACTTAAATTGATTTTATTTTGTCAAACGCATTGAGGCGCTCCTTCTGACACCTCGATCAGCTACCTGCTTAGCAAAATTATATCGTTTTTGGTGCATCCAAATCGTATATTGCTAATTTTTCTATAGAAAACTGGGGTTTTTGGTCGAAAATTTCAAAATTTAGTACAGTAACTCAGCGTTTTTATTGTTTATTCGTGTAGATCTCGTCGATAACTTCCTTCAGAAGGGTCGAACTCCGCAATTGGCATGAAAATAAAAAAGTTATTTGCAGAGAAGAGCAACCAAAAACCTAACCTAACCTAACCTGACCCAAACCTAACCTATCGTAGTTTACATAGTCATTTTGAAAATTTGTATTACTTAAATTGATTTTATTTTGTCAAACGCATTGACGCGCTCCTTCTGACACCTCAATCAGCTACCTGCTTAGCAAAATTATATCGTTTTTGGTGCATCCAAATCGTATATTGCTAATTTTTCTATAGAAAACTGGGGTTTTGGTCGAAAATTTCAAAATTTAGTACAGTAACTCAGCGTTTTTATTGTTTATTCGTGTAGATCTCGTCGATACCTTCCTTCAGAAGGGTCGAACTCCGCAATCGGCTTGAAAATAAAAAAGTTATTTGCAGAGAAGAGCAACCAAAAACCTAACCTAACCTAACCTAACCTGACCCAAACCTAACCTATCGTAAATTACATAGTCATTTTGAAAATTTGTATTACTTAAATTGATTTTATTTTGTCAAACGCATTGAGGCACTCCTTCTGACACCTCAATCAGCTACCTGCTTAGCATAATTATATCGTTTTTGGTGCATCCAAATCGTATATTGCTAATTTTTCTATAGAAAACTGGGGTTTTGGTCGAAAATTTCAAAATTTAGTACAGTAACTCAGCGTTTTTATTGTTTATTCGTGTAGATCTCGTCGATACCTTCCTTCAGAGGTGTCGAACTCCGCAATCGGCTTGAAAATAAAAAAGTTATTTGCAGAGAAGAGCAACCAAAAACCTAACCTAACCTGACCCAAACCTAACCTATCGTAGTTTACATAGTCATTTTGAAAATTTGTATTACTTAAATTGATTTTATTTTGTCAAACGCATTGAGGCGCTCCTTCTGACACCTCAATCAGCTACCTGCTTAGCAAAATTATATCGTTTTTGGTGCATCCAAATCGTATATTGCTAATTTTTCTATAGAAAACTGGGGTTTTGGTCGAAAATTTCAAAATTTAGTACAGTAACTCAGCGTTTTTATTGTTTATTCGTGTAGATCTCGTCGATACCTTCCTTCAGAGGGGTCGAACTCCGCAATCGGCTTGAAAATAAAAAAGTTATTTGCAGAGAAGAGCAACCAAAAACCTAACCTAACCTCACCCAAACCTAACCTATCGTAGTTTACATAGTCATTTTGAAAATTTGTATTACTTAAATTGATTTTATTTTGTCAAACGCATTGACGCGCTCCTTCTGACACCTCAATCAGCTACCTGCTTAGCAAAATTATATCGTTTTTGGTGCATCCAAATCGTATATTGCTAATTTTTCTATAGAAAACTGGGGTTTTGGTCGAAAATTTCAAAATTTAGTACAGTAACTCAGCGTTTTTATTGTTTATTCGTGTAGATCTCGTCGATACCTTCCTTCAGAAGGGTCGAACTCCGCAATCGGCTTGAAAATAAAAAAGTTATTTGCAGAGAAGAGCAACCAAAAACCTAACCTAACCTAACCTAACCTGACCCAAACCTAACCTATCGTAGTTTACATAGTCATTTTGAAAATTTGTATTACTTAAATTGATTTTATTTTGTCAAACGCATTGAGGCACTCCTTCTGACACCTCAATCAGCTACCTGCTTAGCATAATTATATCGTTTTTGGTGCATCCAAATCGTATATTGCTAATTTTTCTATAGAAAACTGGGGTTTTGGTCGAAAATTTCAAAATTTAGTACAGTAACTCAGAGTTTTTATTGATTACTCGTGTAGATCTCGTCGATACCTTCCTTCAGAGGGGTCGAACTCCGCAATCGGCTTGAAAATAAAAAAGTTATTTGCAGAGAAGAGCAACCAAAAACCTAACCTAACCTAACCTAACCTAATCAACCTGACCCAAACCTAACCTATCGTAGTTTACATAGTCATTTTGAAAATTTGTAGTACTTAAATTGATTTTATTTTGTCAAACGCATTGAGGCGCTCCTTCTGACACCTCAATCAGCTACCTGCTTAGCAAAATTATATCGTTTTTGGTGCATCCAAATCGTATATTGCTAATTTTTCTATAGAAAACTGGGGTTTTTGGTCGAAAATTTCAAAATTTAGTACAGTAACTCAGCGTTTTTATTGTTTATTCGTGTAGATCTCGTCGATAACTTCCTTCAGAAGGGTCGAACTCCGCAATTGGCATGAAAATAAAAAAGTAATTTGCAGAGAAGAGCAACCAAAAACCTAACCTAACCTAACCTAACCTAACCTGACCCAAACCTAACCTATCGTAGTTTACATAGTCATTTTGAAAATTTGTATTACTTAAATTGATTTTATTTTGTCAAACGCATTGACGCGCTCCTTCTGACACCTCAATCAGCTACCTGCTTAGCAAAATTATATCGTTTTTGGTGCATCCAAATCGTATATTGCTAATTTTTCTATAGAAAACTGGGGTTTTTGGTCGAAAATTTCAAAATTTAGTACAGTAACTCAGCGTTTTTATTGTTTATTCGTGTAGATCTCGTCGATAACTTCCTTCAGAAGGGTCGAACTCCGCAATTGGCATGAAAATAAAAAAGTAATTTGCAGAGAAGAGCAACCAAAAACCTAACCTAACCTAACCTAACCTAACCTGACCCAAACCTAACCTATCGTAGTTTACATAGTCATTTTGAAAATTTGTATTACTTAAATTGATTTTATTTTGTCAAACGCATTGACGCGCTCCTTCTGACACCTCAATCAGCTACCTGCTTAGCAAAATTATATCGTTTTTGGTGCATCCAAATCGTATATTGCTAATTTTTCTATAGAAAACTGGGGTTTTGGTCGAAAATTTCAAAATTTAGTACAGTAACTCAGCGTTTTTATTGTTTATTCGTGTAGATCTCGTCGATACCTTCCTTCAGAAGGGTCGAACTCCGCAATCGGCTTGAAAATAAAAAAGTTATTTGCAGAGAAGAGCAACCAAAAACCTAACCTAACCTAACCTAACCTGACCTAAACCTAACCTATCGTAGTTTACATAGTCATTTTGAAAATTTGTATTACTTAAATTGATTTTATTTTGTCAAACGCATTGAGGCGCTCCTTCTGACACCTCAATCAGCTACCTGCTTAGCAAAATTATATCGTTTTTGGTGCATCCAAATCGTATATTGCTAATTTTTCTATAGAAAACTGGGGTTTTGGTCGAAAATTTCAAAATTTAGTACAGTAACTCAGCGTTTTTATTGTTTATTCGTGTAGATCTCGTCGATAACTTCCTTCAGAAGGGTCGAACTCCGCAATTGGCATGAAAATAAAAAAGTTATTTGCAGAGAAGAGCAACCAAAAACCTAACCTAACCTAACCTGACCCAAACCTAACCTATCGTAGTTTACATAGTCATTTTGAAAATTTGTATTACTTAAATTGATTTTATTTTGTCAAACGCATTGACGCGCTCCTTCTGACACCTCAATCAGCTACCTGCTTAGCAAAATTATATCGTTTTTGGTGCATCCAAATCGTATATTGCTAATTTTTCTATAGAAAACTGGGGTTTTGGTCGAAAATTTCAAAATTTAGTACAGTAACTCAGCGTTTTTATTGTTTATTCGTGTAGATCTCGTCGATACCTTCCTTCAGAGGTGTCGAACTCCGCAATCGGCTTGAAAATAAAAAAGTTATTTGCAGAGAAGAGCAACCAAAAACCTAACCTAACCTGACCCAAACCTAACCTATCGTAGTTTACATAGTCATTTTGAAAATTTGTATTACTTAAATTGATTTTATTTTGTCAAACGCATTGAGGCGCTCCTTCTGACACCTCAATCAGCTACCTGCTTAGCAAAATTATATCGTTTTTGGTGCATCCAAATCGTATATTGCTAATTTTTCTATAGAAAACTGGGGTTTTGGTCGAAAATTTCAAAATTTAGTACAGTAACTCAGCGTTTTTATTGTTTATTCGTGTAGATCTCGTCGATACCTTCCTTCAGAGGGGTCGAACTCCGCAATCGGCTTGAAAATAAAAAAGTTATTTGCAGAGAAGAGCAACCAAAAACCTAACCTAACCTCACCCAAACCTAACCTATCGTAGTTTACATAGTCATTTTGAAAATTTGTATTACTTAAATTGATTTTATTTTGTCAAACGCATTGACGCGCTCCTTCTGACACCTCAATCAGCTACCTGCTTAGCAAAATTATATCGTTTTTGGTGCATCCAAATCGTATATTGCTAATTTTTCTATAGAAAACTGGGGTTTTGGTCGAAAATTTCAAAATTTAGTACAGTAACTCAGCGTTTTTATTGTTTATTCGTGTAGATCTCGTCGATACCTTCCTTCAGAAGGGTCGAACTCCGCAATCGGCTTGAAAATAAAAAAGTTATTTGCAGAGAAGAGCAACCAAAAACCTAACCTAACCTAACCTAACCTGACCCAAACCTAACCTATCGTAGTTTACATAGTCATTTTGAAAATTTGTATTACTTAAATTGATTTTATTTTGTCAAACGCATTGAGGCACTCCTTCTGACACCTCAATCAGCTACCTGCTTAGCATAATTATATCGTTTTTGGTGCATCCAAATCGTATATTGCTAATTTTTCTATAGAAAACTGGGGTTTTGGTCGAAAATTTCAAAATTTAGTACAGTAACTCAGAGTTTTTATTGATTACTCGTGTAGATCTCGTCGATACCTTCCTTCAGAGGGGTCGAACTCCGCAATCGGCTTGAAAATAAAAAAGTTATTTGCAGAGAAGAGCAACCAAAAACCTAACCTAACCTAACCTAACCTGACCCAAACCTAACCTATCGTAGTTTACATAGTCATTTTAAAAATTTGTAGTACTTAAATTGATTTTATTTTGTCAAACGCATTGAGGCGCTCCTTCTGACACCTCAATCAGCTACCTGCTTAGCAAAATTATATCGTTTTTGGTGCATCCAAATCGTATATTGCTAATTTTTCTATAGAAAACTGGGGTTTTTGGTCGAAAATTTCAAAATTTAGTACAGTAACTCAGCGTTTTTATTGTTTATTCGTGTAGATCTCGTCGATAACTTCCTTCAGAAGGGTCGAACTCCGCAATTGGCATGAAAATAAAAAAGTAATTTGCAGAGAAGAGCAACCAAAAACCTAACCTAACCTAACCTAACCTAACCTGACCCAAACCTAACCTATCGTAGTTTACATAGTCATTTTGAAAATTTGTATTACTTAAATTGATTTTATTTTGTCAAACGCATTGACGCGCTCCTTCTGACACCTCAATCAGCTACCTGCTTAGCAAAATTATATCGTTTTTGGTGCATCCAAATCGTATATTGCTAATTTTTCTATAGAAAACTGGGGTTTTTGGTCGAAAATTTCAAAATTTAGTACAGTAACTCAGCGTTTTTATTGTTTATTCGTGTAGATCTCGTCGATAACTTCCTTCAGAAGGGTCGAACTCCGCAATTGGCATGAAAATAAAAAAGTTATTTGCAGAGAAGAGCAACCAAAAACCTAACCTAACCTAACCTGACCCAAACCTAACCTATCGTAGTTTACATAGTCATTTTGAAAATTTGTATTACTTAAATTGATTTTATTTTGTCAAACGCATTGACGCGCTCCTTCTGACACCTCAATCAGCTACCTGCTTAGCAAAATTATATCGTTTTTGGTGCATCCAAATCGTATATTGCTAATTTTTCTATAGAAAACTGGGGTTTTGGTCGAAAATTTCAAAATTTAGTACAGTAACTCAGCGTTTTTATTGTTTATTCGTGTAGATCTCGTCGATACCTTCCTTCAGAAGGGTCGAACTCCGCAATCGGCTTGAAAATAAAAAAGTTATTTGCAGAGAAGAGCAACCAAAAACCTAACCTAACCTAACCTAACCTGACCCAAACCTAACCTATCGTAAATTACATAGTCATTTTGAAAATTTGTATTACTTAAATTGATTTTATTTTGTCAAACGCATTGAGGCACTCCTTCTGACACCTCAATCAGCTACCTGCTTAGCATAATTATATCGTTTTTGGTGCATCCAAATCGTATATTGCTAATTTTTCTATAGAAAACTGGGGTTTTGGTCGAAAATTTCAAAATTTAGTACAGTAACTCAGCGTTTTTATTGTTTATTCGTGTAGATCTCGTCGATACCTTCCTTCAGAGGTGTCGAACTCCGCAATCGGCTTGAAAATAAAAAAGTTATTTGCAGAGAAGAGCAACCAAAAACCTAACCTAACCTGACCCAAACCTAACCTATCGTAGTTTACATAGTCATTTTGAAAATTTGTATTACTTAAATTGATTTTATTTTGTCAAACGCATTGAGGCGCTCCTTCTGACACCTCAATCAGCTACCTGCTTAGCAAAATTATATCGTTTTTGGTGCATCCAAATCGTATATTGCTAATTTTTCTATAGAAAACTGGGGTTTTGGTCGAAAATTTCAAAATTTAGTACAGTAACTCAGCGTTTTTATTGTTTATTCGTGTAGATCTCGTCGATACCTTCCTTCAGAGTGGTCGAACTCCGCAATCGGCTTGAAAATAAAAAAGTTATTTGCAGAGAAGAGCAACCAAAAACCTAACCTAACCTCACCCAAACCTAACCTATCGTAGTTTACATAGTCATTTTGAAAATTTGTATTACTTAAATTGATTTTATTTTGTCAAACGCATTGACGCGCTCCTTCTGACACCTCAATCAGCTACCTGCTTAGCAAAATTATATCGTTTTTGGTGCATCCAAATCGTATATTGCTAATTTTTCTATAGAAAACTGGGGTTTTGGTCGAAAATTTCAAAATTTAGTACAGTAACTCAGCGTTTTTATTGTTTATTCGTGTAGATCTCGTCGATACCTTCCTTCAGAAGGGTCGAACTCCGCAATCGGCTTGAAAATAAAAAAGTTATTTGCAGAGAAGAGCAACCAAAAACCTAACCTAACCTAACCTAACCTGACCCAAACCTAACCTATCGTAGTTTACATAGTCATTTTGAAAATTTGTATTACTTAAATTGATTTTATTTTGTCAAACGCATTGAGGCACTCCTTCTGACACCTCAATCAGCTACCTGCTTAGCATAATTATATCGTTTTTGGTGCATCCAAATCGTATATTGCTAATTTTTCTATAGAAAACTGGGGTTTTGGTCGAAAATTTCAAAATTTAGTACAGTAACTCAGAGTTTTTATTGATTACTCGTGTAGATCTCGTCGATACCTTCCTTCAGAGGGGTCGAACTCCGCAATCGGCTTGAAAATAAAAAAGTTATTTGCAGAGAAGAGCAACCAAAAACCTAACCTAACCTAACCTAACCTGACCCAAACCTAACCTATCGTAGTTTACATAGTCATTTTGAAAATTTGTAGTACTTAAATTGATTTTATTTTGTCAAACGCATTGAGGCGCTCCTTCTGACACCTCAATCAGCTACCTGCTTAGCAAAATTATATCGTTTTTGGTGCATCCAAATCGTATATTGCTAATTTTTCTATAGAAAACTGGGGTTTTTGGTCGAAAATTTCAAAATTTAGTACAGTAACTCAGCGTTTTTATTGTTTATTCGTGTAGATCTCGTCGATAACTTCCTTCAGAAGGGTCGAACTCCGCAATTGGCATGAAAATAAAAAAGTAATTTGCAGAGAAGAGCAACCAAAAACCTAACCTAACCTAACCTAACCTAACCTGACCCAAACCTAACCTATCGTAGTTTACATAGTCATTTTGAAAATTTGTATTACTTAAATTGATTTTATTTTGTCAAACGCATTGACGCGCTCCTTCTGACACCTCAATCAGCTACCTGCTTAGCAAAATTATATCGTTTTTGGTGCATCCAAATCGTATATTGCTAATTTTTCTATAGAAAACTGGGGTTTTGGTCGAAAATTTCAAAATTTAGTACAGTAACTCAGCGTTTTTATTGTTTATTCGTGTAGATCTCGTCGATACCTTCCTTCAGAAGGGTCGAACTCCGCAATCGGCTTGAAAATAAAAAAGTTATTTGCAGAGAAGAGCAACCAAAAACCTAACCTAACCTAACCTAACCTGACCCAAACCTAACCTATCGTAGTTTACATAGTCATTTTGAAAATTTGTATTACTTAAATTGATTTTATTTTGTCAAACGCATTTAGGCACTCCTTCTGACACCTCAATCAGCTACCTGCTTAGCATAATTATATCGTTTTTGGTGCATCCAAATCGTATATTGCTAATTTTTCTATAGAAAACTGGGGTTTTGGTCGAAAATTTCAAAATTTAGTAACTCAGCGTTTTTATTGTTTATTCGTGTAGATCTCGTCGATACCTTCCTTCAGAGGTGTCGAACTCCGCAATCGGCTTGAAAATAAAAAAGTTATTTGCAGAGAAGAGCAACCAAAAACCTAACCTAACCTGACCCAAACCTAACCTATCGTAGTTTACATAGTCATTTTGAAAATTTGTATTACTTAAATTGATTTTATTTTGTCAAACGCATTGAGGCGCTCCTTCTGACACCTCAATCAGCTACCTGCTTAGCAAAATTATATCGTTTTTGGTGCATCCAAATCGTATATTGCTAATTTTTCTATAGAAAACTGGGGTTTTGGTCGAAAATTTCAAAATTTAGTACAGTAACTCAGCGTTTTTATTGTTTATTCGTGTAGATCTCGTCGATACCTTCCTTCAGAGGGGTCGAACTCCGCAATCGGCTTGAAAATAAAAAAGTTATTTGCAGAGAAGAGCAACCAAAAACCTAACCTAACCTCACCCAAACCTAACCTATCGTAGTTTACATAGTCATTTTGAAAATTTGTATTACTTAAATTGATTTTATTTTGTCAAACGCATTGAGGCGCTCCTTCTGACACCTCAATCAGCTACCTGCTTAGCAAAATTATATCGTTTTTGGTGCATCCAAATCGTATATTGCTAATTTTTCTATAGAAAACTGGGAATTTGGTCGAAAATTTCAAAATTTAGTAGAGTAACTCAGCGTTTTTATTGTTTATTCGTGTAGATCTCGTCGATACCTTCCTTCAGAGGGGTCGAACTCCGCAATCGGCTTGAGAATAAAAAAGTTATTTGCAGAGAAGAGCAACCAAAAACCTAACCTAACCTCACCCAAACCTAACCTATCGTAGTTTACATAGTCATTTTGAAAATTTGTATTACTTAAATTGATTTTATTTTGTCAAACGCATTGACGCGCTCCTTCTGACACCTCAATCAGCTACCTGCTTAGCAAAATTATATCGTTTTTGGTGCATCCAAATCGTATATTGCTAATTTTTCTATAGAAAACTGGGGTTTTGGTCGAAAATTTCAAAATTTAGTACAGTAACTCAGCGTTTTTATTGTTTATTCGTGTAGATCTCGTCGATACCTTCCTTCAGAAGGGTCGAACTCCGCAATCGGCTTGAAAATAAAAAAGTTATTTGCAGAGAAGAGCAACCAAAAACCTAACCTAACCTAACCTAACCTGACCCAAACCTAACCTATCGTAGTTTACATAGTCATTTTGAAAATTTGTATTACTTAAATTGATTTTATTTTGTCAAACGCATTTAGGCACTCCTTCTGACACCTCAATCAGCTACCTGCTTAGCATAATTATATCGTTTTTGGTGCATCCAAATCGTATATTGCTAATTTTTCTATAGAAAACTGGGGTTTTGGTCGAAAATTTCAAAATTTAGTAACTCAGCGTTTTTATTGTTTATTCGTGTAGATCTCGTCGATACCTTCCTTCAGAGGTGTCGAACTCCGCAATCGGCTTGAAAATAAAAAAGTTATTTGCAGAGAAGAGCAACCAAAAACCTAACCTAACCTGACCCAAACCTAACCTATCGTAGTTTACATAGTCATTTTGAAAATTTGTATTACTTAAATTGATTTTATTTTGTCAAACGCATTGAGGCGCTCCTTCTGACACCTCAATCAGCTACCTGCTTAGCAAAATTATATCGTTTTTGGTGCATCCAAATCGTATATTGCTAATTTTTCTATAGAAAACTGGGGTTTTGGTCGAAAATTTCAAAATTTAGTACAGTAACTCAGCGTTTTTATTGTTTATTCGTGTAGATCTCGTCGATACCTTCCTTCAGAGGGGTCGAACTCCGCAATCGGCTTGAAAATAAAAAAGTTATTTGCAGAGAAGAGCAACCAAAAACCTAACCTAACCTCACCCAAACCTAACCTATCGTAGTTTACATAGTCATTTTGAAAATTTGTATTACTTAAATTGATTTTATTTTGTCAAACGCATTGAGGCGCTCCTTCTGACACCTCAATCAGCTACCTGCTTAGCAAAATTATATCGTTTTTGGTGCATCCAAATCGTATATTGCTAATTTTTCTATAGAAAACTGGGAATTTGGTCGAAAATTTCAAAATTTAGTAGAGTAACTCAGCGTTTTTATTGTTTATTCGTGTAGATCTCGTCGATACCTTCCTTCAGAAGGGTCGAACTCCGCAATCGGCTTGAAAATAAAAAAGTTATTTGCAGAGAAGAGCAACCAAAAACCTAACCTAACCTAACCTAACCTGACCCAAACCTAACCTATCGTAGTTTACATAGTCATTTTGAAAATTTGTATTACTTAAATTGATTTTATTTTGTCAAACGCATTGAGGCACTCCTTCTGACACCTCAATCAGCTACCTGCTTAGCATAATTATATCGTTTTTGGTGCATCCAAATCGTATATTGCTAATTTTTCTATAGAAAACTGGGGTTTTGGTTGAAAATTTCAAAATTTAGTAACTCAGCGTTTTTATTGTTTATTCGTGTAGATCTCGTCGATACCTTCCTTCAGAGGTGTCGAACTCCGCAATCGGCTTGAAAATAAAAAAGTTATTTGCAGAGAAGAGCAACCAAAAACCTAACCTAACCTGACCCAAACCTAACCTATCGTAGTTTACATAGTCATTTTGAAAATTTGTATTACTTAAATTGATTTTATTTTGTCAAACGCATTGAGGCGCTCCTTCTGACACCTCAATCAGCTACCTGCTTAGCAAAATTATATCGTTTTTGGTGCATCCAAATCGTATATTGCTAATTTTTCTATAGAAAACTGGGAATTTGGTCGAAAATTTCAAAATTTAGTAGAGTAACTCAGCGTTTTTATTGTTTATTCGTGTAGATCTCGTCGATACCTTCCTTCAGAGGGGTCGAACTCCGCAATCGGCTTGAGAATAAAAAAGTTATTTGCAGAGAAGAGCAACCAAAAACCTAACCTAACCTCACCCAAACCTAACCTATCGTAGTTTACATAGTCATTTTGAAAATTTGTATTACTTAAATTGATTTTATTTTGTCAAACGCATTGACGCGCTCCTTCTGACACCTCAATCAGCTACCTGCTTAGCAAAATTATATCGTTTTTGGTGCATCCAAATCGTATATTGCTAATTTTTCTATAGAAAACTGTGGTTTTGGTCGAAAATTTCAAAATTTAGTACAGTAACTCAGCGTTTTTATTGTTTATTCGTGTAGATCTCGTCGATACCTTCCTTCAGAATGGTCGAACTCCGCAATCGGCTTGAAAATAAAAAAGTTATTTGCAGAGAAGAGCAACCAAAAACCTAACCTAACCTAACCTAACCTGACCCAAACCTAACCTATCGTAGTTTACATAGTCATTTTGAAAATTTGTATTACTTAAATTGATTTTATTTTGTCAAACGCATTGAGGCGCTCCTTCTGACACCTCAATCAGCTACCTGCTTAGCAAAATTATATCGTTTTTGGTGCATCCAAATCGTATATTGCTAATTTTTCTATAGAAAACTGGGGTTTTGGTCGAAAATTTCAAAATTTAGTACAGTAACTCAGCGTTTTTATTGTTTATTCGTGTAGATCTCGTCGATACCTTCCTTCAGAAGGGTCGAACTCCGCAATCGGCTTGAAAATAAAAAAGTTATTTGCAGAAAAGAGCAACCAAAAACCTAACCTAACCTAACCTAACCTGACCCAAACCTAACCTATCGTAGTTTACATAGTCAGTTTGAAAATTTGTATTACTTAAATTGATTTTATTTTGTCAAACGCATTGAGGCGCTCCTTCTGACACCTCAATCAGCTACCTGCTTAGCAAAATTATATCGTTTTTGGTGCATCCAAATCGTATATTGCTAATTTTTCTATAGAAAACTGGGGTTTTGGTCGAAAATTTCAAAATTTAGTAGAGTAACTCAGCGTTTTTATTGTTTATTCGTGTAGATCTCGTCGATATCTTCCTTCAGAGGGGTCGAACTCCGCAATCGGCTTGAAAATAAAAAAGTTATTTGCAGAGAAGAGCAACCAAAAACCTAACCTAACCTAACCTAACCTAACCTGACCCAAACCTAACCTATCGTAGTTTTCATAGTCATTTTGAAAATTTGTATTACTTAAATTGATTTTATTTTGTCAAACGCATTGAGGCGCTCCTTCTGACACCTCAATTAGCTACCTGCTTAGCAAAATTATATCGTTTTTGGTGCATCCAAATTGTATATTCCTAATTTTTCTATAGAAAACTGGGGTTTTGGTCGAAAATTTCAAAATTTAGTACAGTAACTCAGCGTTTTTATTGTTTATTCGTGTAGATCTCGTCGATACCTTCCTTCAGAGGGGTCGAACTCCGCAATCGGCTTGAAAATAAAAAAGTTATTTGCAGAGAAGAGCAACCAAAAACCTAACCTAACCTGACCCAAACCTAACCTATCGTAGTTTACATAGTCATTTTGAAAATTTGTATTACTTAAATTGATTTTATTTTGTCAAACGCATTGAGGCGCTCCTTCTGACACCTCAATCAGCTACCTGCTTAGCAAAATTATATCGTTTTTGGTGCATCCAAATCGTATATTGCTAATTTTTCTATAGAAAACTGGGGTTTTGGTCGAAAATTTCAAAATTTAGTACAGTAACTCAGAGTTTTTATTGATTACTCGTGTAGATCTCGTCGATACCTTCCTTCAGAGGGGTCGAACTCCGCAATCGGCTTGAAAATAAAAAAGTTATTTGCAGAGAAGAGCAACCAAAAACCTAACCTAACCTAACCTAACCTAACCTGACCCAAACCTAACCTATCGTAGTTTACATAGTCATTTTGAAAATTTGTATTACTTAAATTGATTTTATTTTGTCAAACGCATTGAGGCGCTCCTTCTGACACCTCAATCAGCTACCTGCTTAGCAAAATTATATCGTTTTTTTAGCAACTCAATGCGTTTGACAAAATAAATTGATTTTATTTTGTCAAAAGCATTGAGGCGCTCCTTCTGACATCTCAATCAGCTACCTGCTTAGCAAAATTATATCGTTTTTGGTGCATCCAAATCGTATTTTGCTAATTTTTCTATACAAAACTGGGGTTTTGGTCGAAAATTTCAAAATTTAGTAGAGTAACTCAGCGTTTTTATTGTTTATTCGTGTAGATCTCGTCGATACCTTCCTTCAGAGGGGTCGAACTCCGCAATCGGCTTGAAAATAAAAAAGTTATTTGCAGAGAAGGGCAACCAAAAACCTAACCTAACCTAACCTAACCTGACCCAAACCTAACCTATCGTAGTTTACATAGTCATTTTGAAAATTTGTATTACTTAAATTGATTTTATTTTGTCAAACGCATTGAGGCGCTCCTTCTGACACCTCAATCAGCTACCTGCTTAGCAAAATTATATCGTTTTTGGTGCATCCAAATCGTATATTGCTAATTTTTCTATAGAAAACTGGGGTTTTTGGTCGAAAATTTCAAAATTTAGTACAGTAACTCAGCGTTTTTATTGTTTATTCGTGTAGATCTCGTCGATAACTTCCTTCAGAAGGGTCGAACTCCGCAATCGGCTTGAAAATAAAAAAGTTATTTGCAGAGAAGAGCAACCCAAAACCTAACCTAACCTAACCTAACCTGACCCAAACCTAACCTATCGTAGTTTACATAGTCATTTTGAAAATTTGTATGACTTAAATTGATTTTATTTTCCTTCTGAGACCTCAATCAGCTACCTGCTTAGCAAAATTATATCGTTTTTGGTGCATCCAAATCGTATATTGCTAATTTTTCTATAGAAAACTGGAGTTTTGGTCGAAAATTTCAAAATTTAGTACAGTAACTCAGCGTTTTTATTGTTTATTCGTGTAGATCTCGTCGATACCTTCCTTCAGAGGGGTCGAACTCCGCAATCGGCTTGAAAATAAAAAAGTTATTTGCAGAGAAGAGCAACCAAAAACCTAACCTAACCTGACCCAAACCTAACCTATCGTAGTTTACATAGTCATTTTGAAAATTTGTATTACTTAAATTGATTTTATTTTGTCAAACGCATTGAGGCGCTCCTTCTGACACCTCAATCAGCTACCTGCTTAGCAAAATTATATCGTTTTTGGTGCATCCAAATCGTATATTGCAAATTTTTCTATAGAAAACTGGGGTTTTGGTCGAAAATTTCAAAATTTAGTACAGTAACTCAGAGTTTTTATTGATTACTCGTGTAGATCTCGTCGATACCTTCCTTCAGAGGGGACGAACTCCGCAATCGGCTTGAAAATAAAAAAGTTATTTGCAGAGAAGAGCAACCAAAAACCTAACCTAACCTAACCTAACCTAACCTGACCCAAACCTAACCTATCGTAGTTTACATAGTCATTTTGAAAATTTGTATTACTTAAATTGATTTTATTTTGTCAAACGCATTGAGGCGCTCCTTCTGACACCTCAATCAGCTACCTGCTTAGCAAAATTATATCGTTTTTTTAGCAACTCAATGCGTTTGACAAAATAAATTGATTTTATTTTGTCAAAAGCATTGAGGCGCTCCTTCTGACATCTCAATCAGCTACCTGCTTAGCAAAATTATATCGTTTTTGGTGCATCCAAATCGTATTTTGCTAATTTTTCTATAGAAAACTGGGGTTTTGGTCGAAAATTTCAAAATTTAGTAGAGTAACTCAGCGTTTTTATTGTTTATTCGTGTAGATCTCGTCGATACCTTCCTTCAGAGGGGTCGAACTCCGCAATCGGCTTGAAAATAAAAAAGTTATTTGCAGAGAAGAGCAACCAAAAACCTAACCTAACCTAACCTGACCCAAACCTAACCTATCGTAGTTTACATAGTCATTTTGAAAATTTGTATTACTTAAATTGATTTTATTTTGTCAAACGCATTGAGGCGCTCCTTCTGACACCTCAATCAGCTACCTGCTTAGCAAAATTATATCGTTTTTTTAGCAACTCAATGCGTTTGACAAAATAAATTGATTTTATTTTGTCAAAAGCATTGAGGCGCTCCTTCTGACATCTCAATCAGCTACCTGCTTAGCAAAATTATATCGTTTTTGGTGCATCCAAATCGTATTTTGCTAATTTTTCTATAGAAAACTGGGGTTTTGGTCGAAAATTTCAAAATTTAGTAGAGTAACTCAGCGTTTTTATTGTTTATTCGTGTAGATCTCGTCGATAACTTCCTTCAGAAGGGTCGAACTCCGCAATCGGCTTGAAAATAAAAAAGTTATTTGCAGAGAAGAGCAACCCAAAACCTAACCTAACCTAACCTAACCTGACCCAAACCTAACCTATCGTAGTTTACATAGTCATTTTGAAAATTTGTATGACTTAAATTGATTTTATTTTCCTTCTGAGACCTCAATCAGCTACCTGCTTAGCAAAATTATATCGTTTTTGGTGCATCCAAATCGTATATTGCTAATTTTTCTATAGAAAACTGGAGTTTTGGTCGAAAATTTCAAAATTTAGTACAGTAACTCAGCGTTTTTATTGTTTATTCGTGTAGATCTCGTCGATACCTTCCTTCAGAGGGGTCGAACTCCGCAATCGGCTTGAAAATAAAAAAGTTATTTGCAGAGAAGGGCAACCAAAAACCTAACCTAACCTAACCTAACCTGACCCAAACCTAACCTATCGTAGTTTACATAGTCATTTTGAAAATTTGTATTACTTAAATTGATTTTATTTTGTCAAACGCATTGAGGCGCTCCTTCTGACACCTCAATCAGCTACCTGCTTAGCAAAATTATATCGTTTTTGGTGCATCCAAATCGTATATTGCTAATTTTTCTATAGAAAACTGGGGTTTTGGTCGAAAATTTCAAAATTTAGTACAGTAACTCAGAGTTTTTATTGATTACTCGTGTAGATCTCGTCGATACCTTCCTTCAGAGGGGTCGAACTCCGCAATCGGCTTGAAAATAAAAAAGTTATTTGCAGAGAAGAGCAACCAAAAACCTAACCTAACCTAACCTGACCCAAACCTAACCTATCGTAGTTTACATAGTCATTTTGAAAATTTGTATTACTTAAATTGATTTTATTTTGTCAAACGCATTGAGGCGCTCCTTCTGACACCTCAATCAGCTACCTGCTTAGCAAAATTATATCGTTTTTTTAGCAACTCAATGCGTTTGACAAAATAAATTGATTTTATTTTGTCAAAAGCATTGAGGCGCTCCTTCTGACATCTCAATCAGCTACCTGCTTAGCAAAATTATATCGTTTTTGGTGCATCCAAATCGTATTTTGCTAATTTTTCTATACAAAACTGGGGTTTTGGTCGAAAATTTCAAAATTTAGTAGAGTAACTCAGCGTTTTTATTGTTTATTCGTGTAGATCTCGTCGATACCTTCCTTCAGAGGGGTCGAACTCCGCAATCGGCTTGAAAATAAAAAAGTTATTTGCAGAGAAGGGCAACCAAAAACCTAACCTAACCTAACCTAACCTGACCCAAACCTAACCTATCGTAGTTTACATAGTCATTTTGAAAATTTGTATTACTTAAATTGATTTTATTTTGTCAAACGCATTGAGGCGCTCCTTCTGACACCTCAATCAGCTACCTGCTTAGCAAAATTATATCGTTTTTGGTGCATCCAAATCGTATATTGCTAATTTTTCTATAGAAAACTGGGGTTTTTGGTCGAAAATTTCAAAATTTAGTACAGTAACTCAGCGTTTTTATTGTTTATTCGTGTAGATCTCGTCGATAACTTCCTTCAGAAGGGTCGAACTCCGCAATCGGCTTGAAAATAAAAAAGTTATTTGCAGAGAAGAGCAACCCAAAACCTAACCTAACCTAACCTAACCTGACCCAAACCTAACCTATCGTAGTTTACATAGTCATTTTGAAAATTTGTATGACTTAAATTGATTTTATTTTCCTTCTGAGACCTCAATCAGCTACCTGCTTAGCAAAATTATATCGTTTTTGGTGCATCCAAATCGTATATTGCTAATTTTTCTATAGAAAACTGGAGTTTTGGTCGAAAATTTCAAAATTTAGTACAGTAACTCAGCGTTTTTATTGTTTATTCGTGTAGATCTCGTCGATACCTTCCTTCAGAGGGGTCGAACTCCGCAATCGGCTTGAAAATAAAAAAGTTATTTGCAGAGAAGAGCAACCAAAAACCTAACCTAACCTGACCCAAACCTAACCTATCGTAGTTTACATAGTCATTTTGAAAATTTGTATTACTTAAATTGATTTTATTTTGTCAAACGCATTGAGGCGCTCCTTCTGACACCTCAATCAGCTACCTGCTTAGCAAAATTATATCGTTTTTGGTTCATCCAAATCGTATATTGCTAATTTTTCTATAGAAAACTGGGGTTTTGGTCGAAAATTTCAAAATTTAGTACAGTAACTCAGAGTTTTTATTGATTACTCGTGTAGATCTCGTCGATACCTTCCTTCAGAGTGGTCGAACTCCGCAATCGGCTTGAAAATAAAAAAGTTATTTGCAGAGAAGAGCAACCAAAAACCTAACCTAACCTAACCTAACCTAACCTAACCTAACCTGACCTAAACCTAACCTATCGTAGTTTACATAGTCATTTTGAAAATTTGTATTACTTAAATTGATTTTATTTTGTCAAACGCATTGAGGCGCTCCTTCTGACACCTCAATCAGCTACCTGCTTAGCAAAATTATATCGTTTTTGGTGCATCCAAATCGTATATTGCTAATTTTTCTAAAGAAAACTGGGGTTTTGGTCGAAAATTTCAAAATTTAGTACAGTAACTCAGCGTTTTTATTGTTTATTCGTGTAGATCTCGTCGATACCTTCCTTCAGAGGGGTCGAACTCCGCAATCGGCTTGAAAATAAAAAAGTAATTTGCAGAAAAGAGCAACCAAAAACCTAACCTAACCTTACCTAACCTAACCTGACCCAAACCTTTTTTTTTTTTTTTTATAAGTGACTAAACCCGCGTTTGACCTCAATCTCACCTGATGGTAAGTGACGATGAGGTCGAAGATGAAAGCACACGGGTTTAGGAAGGAACTGGCTCTTTATACAATATTGCCGGAACACGTTACCGCCGGAGCGGTAACATTTGGCGGCAGACTTTATATAAAGGGTGGTCGCTAGCCAGGCGGATCCAGAAGGGATCCTACCACCAAGCAAAACCTAACCTATCGTAGTTTACATAGTCATTTTGAAAATTTGTATTACTTAAATTGATTTTATTTTGTCAAACGCATTGAGGCGCTCCTTCTGACACCTCAATCAGCTACCTGCTTAGCAAAATTATATCGTTTTTGGTGCATCCAAATCGTATATTGCTAATTTTTCTATAGAAAACTGGGGTTTTTGGTCGAAAATTTCAAAATTTAGTACAGTAACTCAGCGTTTTTATTGTTTATTCGTGTAGATCTCGTCGATAACTTCCTTCAGAAGGGTCGAACTCCGCAATCGGCTTGAAAATAAAAAAGTTATTTGCAGAGAAGAGCAACCCAAAACCTAACCTAACCTAACCTAACCTGACCCAAACCTAACCTATCGTAGTTTACATAGTCATTTTGAAAATTTGTATGACTTAAATTGATTTTATTTTCCTTCTGAGACCTCAATCAGCTACCTGCTTAGCAAAATTATATCGTTTTTGGTGCATCCAAATCGTATATTGCTAATTTTTCTATAGAAATCTGGAGTTTTGGTCGAAAATTTCAAAATTTAGTACAGTTACTCAGCGTTTTTATTGTTTATTCGTGTAGATCTCGTCGATACCTTCCTTCAGAGGGGTCGAACTCCGCAATCGGCTTGAAAATAAAAAAGTTATTTGCAGAGAAGAGCAACCAAAAACCTAACCTAACCTGACCCAAACCTAACCTATCGTAGTTTACATAGTCATTTTGAAAATTTGTATTACTTAAATTGATTTTATTTTGTCAAACGCATTGAGGCGCTCCTTCTGACACCTCAATCAGCTACCTGCTTAGCAAAATTATATCGTTTTTGGTGCATCCAAATCGTATATTGCTAATTTTTCTATAGAAAACTGGGGTTTTGGTCGAAAATTTCAAAATTTAGTACAGTAACTCAGAGTTTTTATTGATTACTCGTGTAGATCTCGTCGATACCTTCCTTCAGAGGGGTCGAACTCCGCAATCGGCTTGAAAATAAAAAAGTTATTTGCAGAGAAGAGCAACCAAAAACCTAACCTAACCTAACCTAACCTAACCTAACCTGACCTAAACCTAACCTATCGTAGTTTACATAGTCATTTTGAAAATTTGTATTACTTAAATTGATTTTATTTTGTCAAACGCATTGAGGCGCTCCTTCTGACACCTCAATCAGCTACCTGCTTAGCAAAATTATATCGTTTTTGGTGCATCCAAATCGTATATTGCTAATTTTTCTAAAGAAAACTGGGGTTTTGGTCGAAAATTTCAAAATTTAGTACAGTAACTCAGCGTTTTTATTGTTTATTCGTGTAGATCTCGTCGATACCTTCCTTCAGAGGGGTCGAACTCCGCAATCGGCTTGAAAATAAAAAAGTAATTTGCAGAAAAGAGCAACCAAAAACCTAACCTAACCTTACCTAACCTAACCTGACCCAAACCTAACCTATCGTAGTTTACATAGTCATTTTGAAAATTTGTATTACTTAAATTGATTTTATTTTGTCAAACGCATTGAGGCGCTCCTTCTGACACCTCAATCAGCTACCTGCTTAGCAAAATTATATCGTTTTTGGTGCATCCAAATCGTATATTGCTAATTTTTCTATAGAAAACTGGGGTTTTGGTCGAAAATTTCAAAATTTAGTACAGTAACTCAGCGTTTTTATTGTTTATTCGTGTAGATCTCGTCGATACCTTCCTTCAGAGGGATCGAACTCCGCAATCGGCTTGAAAATAAAAAAGTTATTTGCAGAGAAGAGCAACCAAAAACCTAACCTAACCTAACCTAACCTAACCTGACCCAAACCTAACCTATCGTAGTTTACATAGTCATTTTGAAAATTTGTATTACTTAAATTGATTTTATTTTGTTAAACACATTGAGGCGCTCCTTCTGACACCTCAATCAGCTACCTGCTTAGCAAAATTATATCGTTTTTGGTGCATCCAAATTGTATATTGCTAATTTTTCTATAGAAAACTGGGGTTTTGGTCGAAAATTTCAAAATTTAGTACAGTAACTCAGCGTTTTTATTGTTTATTCGTGTAGATCTCGTCGATACCTTCCTTCAGAGGGTTCGAACTCAGCAATCGGCTTGAAAATAAAAAAAGTTATTTGCAGAGAAGAGCAACCTAAAACCTAACCTAACCTAACCGAACCTGACCCAAACCTAACCTATCGTAGTTTACATAGTCATTTTGAAAATTTGTATTACTTAAATTGATTTTATTTTCTCAAACGCATTGAGGCGCTCATTTTGAAACCTCAATCAACTACCTGCTTAGCAAAATTATATCGTTTTTGGTGCATCCAATTCGTATATTGCTAATTTTTCTATAGAAAACTGGGGTTTTGGTCGAAAATTTCAAAATTTAGTTCAGTAACTCAGCGTTTTTATTGTTTATTCGTGTAGATCTCGTCGATACCTTCCTTCAGAGGGATCGAACTCCCCAATCGGCTTGAAAATAAAAAAGTTATTTGCAGAGAAGAGCAACCAAAAACCTAACCTAACGTAACCTAACCTAACCTGACCCAAACCTAACCTATCGTAGTTTACATAGTCATTTTGAAAATTTGTATTACTTAAATTGATTTTATTTTGTCAAACGCATTGAGGCGCTCCTTCTGACACCTCAATCAGCTACCTGCTTAGCAAAATTATATCGTTTTTGGTGCATCCAAATCGTATATTGCTAATTTTTTAAAGAAAACTGGGGTTTTGGTCGAAAATTTCAAAATTTAGTACAGTAACTCAGCGTTTTTATTGTTTATTCGTGTAGATCTCGTCGATACCTTCCTTCAGAGGGGTCGAACTCCGCAATCGGCTTGAAAATAAAAAAGTTATTTGCAGAGAAGAGCAACCAAAAACCTAACCTAACGTAACCTAACCTAACCTGACCCAAACCTAACCTATCGTAGTTTACATAGTCATTTTGAAAATTTGTATTACTTAAATTGATTTTATTTTGTCAAACGCATTGAGGCGCTCCTTCTGACACCTCAATCAGCTACCTGCTTAGCAAAATTATATCGTTTTTGGTGCATCCAATTCGTATATTGCTAATTTTTCTATAGAAAACTGGGGTTTTGGTCGAAAATTTCAAAATTTAGTACAGTAACTCAGCGTTTTTATTGTTTATTCGTGTAGATCTCGTCGATACCTTCCTTCAGAGGGGTCGAACTCCGCAATCGGCTTGAAAATAAAAAAGTTATT
>CALYBW010000241.1:250000-252500 GCA_944452665.1 Stenoptilia bipunctidactyla | reverse complement strand
GCGTTTTTATTATTTATTCGTGTAGATCTCGTCGATACCTTCCTTCAGTGGGGTCGAACTCCGCAATCGGCTTGAAAATAAAAAAGTTATTTGCAGAGAAGAGCAACCAAAAACCCAACCTAACCTAACCTAACCTGACCCAAACCTAACCTATCGTAGTTTACATAGTCATTTTGAAAATTTGTATTACTTAAATTGATTTTATTTTGTCAAACGCATTGAGGCGCTCCTTCTGACACCTCAATCAGCTACCTGCTTAGCAAAATTATATCGTTTTTGGTGCATCCAAATCGTATATTGCTAATTTTTCTATAGATAACTGGGGTTTTGGTCGAAAATTTCAAAATTTAGTACAGTAACTCAGCGTTTTTATTGTTTATTCGTGTAGATCTCGTCGATACCTTCCTTCAGAGGGGTCGAACTCCGCAATCGGCTTGAAAATAAAAAAGTTCTTTGCAGAGAAGAGCAACCAAAAACCTAACCTAACCTAACCTAACCTGACCTAAACCTAACCTACCGTAGTTTACATAGTCATTTTGAAAATTTGTATTACTTAAATTGATTTTATTTTGTCAAACGCATTGACGCGCTCCTTCTGACACCTCAATCAGCTACCTGCTGAGCAAAATTATATCGTTTTTGGTGCATCCAAATCGTATATTGCTAATTTTTCTATAGAAAACTGGGGTTTTGGTCGAAAATTTCAAAATTTAGTACAGTAACTCAGCGTTTTTATTGTTTATTCGTGTAGATCTCGTCGATATCTTCCTTCAGAGGGGTCGAACTCCGCAATCGGCTTGAAAATAAAAAAGTTATTTGCAGAGAAGAGCAACCAAAAACCTAACCTAACCTAACCTAACCTGACCCAAACCTAACCTACCGTAGTTTACATAGTCATTTTGAAAATTTGTATTACTTAAATTGATTTTATTTTGTCAAACGCATTGACGCGCTCCTTCTGACACCTCAATCAGCTACCTGCTTAGCAAAATTATATCGTTTTTGGTGCATCCAAATCGTATATTGCTAATTTTTCTATAGAAAACTGGGGTTTTGGTCGAAAACTTCAAAATTTAGTACAGTAACTCAGCGTTTTTATTGTTTATTCGTGTAGATCTCGTCGATACCTTCCTTCAGAGGGGTCGAACTCCGCAATCGGCTTGAAAATAAAAAAAGTTATTTGCAGAGAAGAGCAACCAAAAACCTAACCTAACCTTACCTAACCTAAACTGACCCAAACCTAACCTATCGTAGTTTACATAGTCATTTTGAAAATTTGTATTACTTAAATTGATTTTATTTTGTCAAACGCATTGAGGCGCTCCTTTTGAAACCTCAATCAGCTACCTGCTTAGCAAAATTATATCGTTTTTGGTGCATCCAATTCGTATATTGCTAATTTTTCTATAGAAAACTGGGGTTTTGGTCGAAAATTTCAAAATTTAGTACAGTAACTCAGCGTTTTTATTGTTTATTCGTGTAGATCTCGTCGATACCTTCCTTTAGAGGGGTCGAACTCCGCAATCGGCTTGAAAATAAAAAAAGTTATTTGCAGAGAAGAGCAACCAAAAACCTAACCTAACCTAACCTAACCTAACCTGACCCAAACCTAACCTATCGTAGTTTACATAGTCATTTTGAAAATTTGTATTACTTAAATTGATTTTATTTTGTCAAACGCATTGAGGCGCTCCTTCTGACACCTCAATCAGCTACCTGCTTAGCAAAATTATATCGTTTTTGGTGCATCCAAATCGTATATTGCTAATTTTTCTATAGAAAACTGGGGTTTTGGTCGAAAATTTCAAAATTTAGTACTGTAACTCAGCGTTTTTATTGTTTATTCGTGTAGATCTCGTCGATACCTTCCTTCAGAGGGGTCGAACTCCGCAATCGGCTTGAAAATAAAAAAGTTATTTGCAGAGAAGAGCAACCAAAAACCTAACCTAACCTAACCTAACCTGACCCAAACCTAACCTACCGTAGTTTACATAGTCATTTTGAAAATTTGTATTACTTAAATTGATTTTATTTTGTCAAACGCATTGACGCGCTCCTTCTGACACCTCAATCAGCTACCTGCTTAGCAAAATTATATCGTTTTTGGTGCATCCAAATCGTATATTGCTAATTTTTCTATAGAAAACTGGGGTTTTGGTCGAAAATTTCAAAATTTAGTACAGTAACTCAGCGTTTTTATTGTTTATTCGTGTAGATCTCGTCGATATCTTCCTTCAGAGGGGTCGAACTCCGCAATCGGCTTGAAAATAAAAAAGTTATTTGCAGAGAAGAGCAACCAAAAACCTAACCTAACCTTACCTAACCTAACCTGACCCAAACCTAACCTATCGTAGTTTACATAGTCATTTTGAAAATTTGTATTACTTAAATTGATTTTATTTTGTCAAACGCATTGAGGCGCTCCTTCTGACACCTCAATCAGCTACCTGCTTAGCAAAATTATATCGTTTTTGGTGCATCCAAATCGTATATTGCTAAT